>CBVK0101984980.1:0-10098 GCA_900067695.1 Picea abies | reverse complement strand
CTTACACCACCTTACCACCCTGATTTTTCTAGCTGCAACCAGATGGAAGCTACAACTCCCTGTGTTCAAGCACCCACTTGAAACTCTCTGGACAATAGTCTTCCCTAGCACCACCCTACCACCTTGATTATAAATCTTTGTTACTGAAATTTATACAGTGATACATTATTTATCAATGGCTTACTAGTCTTATCACTATTATGCTACACTGCTCTTCTCTTCCTGCATCAGTGTCTTCCTGCTCACATATTTTTATGCTTTATGTTATTTTGCTCTGTCTCTGCATGCACACCTCGGCTTTCTCTTCCTCTCTCAGATATGCATATCCATTCTATCTCTTTCTTCCGCGTCTTATTCTCTGTGTACCATTTCCATTCTATGTGCTATGCCTCCCCTCTACACTTCCACACATGTGCTCGACTCTCCTTCTACATGAATGAATCACCATCAAAGAAACCCCAATTCCCTCTTTTCTATGACCTCTTCATTCCTTACAATACAACTCATTTTTAAAACAAAAGGCCAACCTCACTCAGTCACACCTTTCTTATTTTATGCATACTCTCATATTCAGTTATCTCCAATGTCCAAAAAAAATCATTCAAATGATCCGTTACAATATGGATTTCCAATGCCAAAAACAATGATACAGATGATCCGTTACACTGCTAATTTCCAATGCTAAGAACAATGATTCAGTTCGTATAACTTAATCGTAACTGATGAAGAAAACATGAAGGGAAACAATGACCCTTCGATCAGATTGTCGATTTAATCACTGCCGTTGGATTATACATGTCGAGGATTTTTTACTTTTTAATGTGTAAAATATGGTGTCCATAGCTTTGAACGATTGAGATCTTGTTGGAGGATAGAGCCAGAGATCAACGATTCACATTACATTAGGTCCTCATGAACTATACACGTGCAAACTAGCACTAGGAACAAAACTCCTCTCCACGTGACCACTGATTGTTCCCATACGCCAACCAAAAAGGTGCTTCGTGACTTTGCACATCGAAAGTTATGCTGGGAGTCACCCCAGCTCTCCCAACTCTCGAACCTCCGAGGTGGATCCTAGAAATGATATCTCTTTCCCTTATCTTCTACTAATGCGAGCACTGGATATGAACACATGCTAACCAAAAAGGTGCTTCACAACTTCACCATTCAGATATTCAGTTGTGAGATATCTCAACTCTCCCAAAATGTAAACCCTCGAACTCTTCTTTTATTAGATCGATAGTCCAAATATCTCCTTATATCCAACGAATGAGATCGAATCTTGAACTCCAATCTTCATCATGCCAGATCAATGGTCCATGACCCATAGTGATCCGACAGTCCATATATCTTCTCCTCACTTCAAGAATTTGTGACTCACAATGTCAAAAGTTAGAGAACTTCCTTTAGTCGAGGTCAAAACTCTCAATCTCCACCATTTCATATCAACTGTCCACAACATTCCTCGATCCAATGGTCCAGATCTCTCCTTTGTGAAACTCCTGAACTCTGCCATGTCAGATCAACGGTCCACATTTCTCTATGATCCGACGGACCATATTTCTCAATTTGTGAATCAACACAATGATGATCTCTCACCATGTGTCCTACCTCAATGGAAGGCTAAGATTCATTGACATCTTTGGAGTGTTGAATGACTCTTGGGATTATCCTCCTCGTAAATCCACTGGATCTAACGACCCACGGATATTAGTTCCTCTTCTCTCCAAGGATATCTATCATCCTTTAATATTACCGATGACTCCTTGCCAAATAACTTGACGTCAACCCTTTTGATCTTAATTCCCTGAGGTGACTTCGACCCTCATCCTTTATTTGAACTCTTCCAAGCCTCTATCCCTTCTGATCTTGATTCCTTATGCAAACTCACAGATTTTAAGGAATCCTAGACATGCTCCTTGCGGCCTTCATGATAACCTCTGGCTATCTGGAAAATCCACCTTCGTGCTCTGTGCTCATCCTCCTAAACTTGTAGACAGTAATTTCTCATGGTATATTCATTCCCGATTCTATCATCACTACTTTCATGTTTCCCATCATTGTTGCGAATATGCCATCGGCATTGTTTTTATTTCCATCAATGACAACATCGTCATTGTTGTTCTTTCCATCAATGACAAGCAAAAACTTCCTATAAACATGCACACACTCTTCCTGTAAACATGCCAACATAAGAGGTCCAAAAAATTAACGTGACAAAGAAATAAGCTAAGAAATAATTGGCATTGAATCATTTTCCTCCAAATCATTCGTGTCATGGTTGATTGATAGCTCAACTAGTTGGAAATTCAAGCATTTTAAGCTAGGAGGGGATGCGAGCATAGACGAGCCCTATGAATGTGATACTCCCGCTGTTGGGGACAACTGATTATTTCACTTATAATAATATTACGAGGGAATTCATTTTATATTATCAATAAAATAAAATCAAGGATGATGCTACAAAGCATTCTTCAAAAAATCCCATCATTGTTTTGGTGCTTGGATTTCAGAAACACGAGAGGATTTCCTTTATCAATACTATATTCAAAATATTTACAAGGAGGAATTTCCTTTTATAATGTAAGAAAATACAAGCCCTAACGATTTAGTAGTAGGCTCAGTAGTAGGTAATAAAATAAAGCTATTAGGGAAGGGTGTGAAAGGTGTATCCTCCATAAAGTGTTATCAAGGAAATGAAGATGAGCGAATCCTAAGATTTTTTATTATAGAATATGGTAGA
Organism: Picea abies; assembly: GCA_900067695.1. Lineage (NCBI taxonomy): Eukaryota > Viridiplantae > Streptophyta > Pinopsida > Pinales > Pinaceae > Picea > Picea abies. The sequence goes on along the minus strand of CBVK0101984980.1, from coordinate 7,352 downwards.
ATAGATTTAAGGAAGAAAATGATGGGAGGTGATAGAATAATTACCTATATTGCAGGAAGCATTGCGCCTCTATTGGTGGGGTGATCTCCTTTGTCACTCACACTCATGTGGGATCCTTCCTTCTGCTATGGGCTCCTTCCTTCTATGTCTCTCGACCTCTGTGTAAGATCCTTCTAGATTCTTTGTCTTTCAACCTGTGTGCAGGCTCCCATATTTCTTGGTACGGGTTTTGTTTAGTCAGAGTTTTAAAATTTGGGCGTCCAGGTTTTCTATACTAGTCGGGGTTTTGTTTGGTAAGTTTTTTTTTTGGTTTATAATATATATAATTAATATATATATATATATATATATATATATATATATAATATATATTATAGTTATATATAATAGTTATATTATAATTATGTATAATTTATATATTATATATTTATATAATAATATAATAAATATATTATAATAATTAATATATGATATAATTAATATATATTATATTGAGGAAATAACAATTAAGAACATGAGATAAGTCCCTATAGGTCACATGTTTATGACGATATGATTGAAATTACGATGAAGACGACAGTGACGATGATAACGATGAAAATGGTGATGATGATGACGATGATGATGACGTTGACAATGGCGATGACGATGACGATGATGATGACGATGACATTGATGATGATGATGATGATGATGATGAAAATGATGACAATGATGATGTCAATGATGATAATGGATGACGATGATGATGTTGACAATGACAATCACAATGATGATGACAAGGATGATCACAAAGAGAATGATAATAAAAATGACAATGACGATGATAATGGCATTGATGATGATGATGACACTGATAATGACAATGATCATTCTAATGATGACAATGATGATGATGATATGATAATGATAATGAAAATGGAATAAAATGATGATGACAATGACAATGATGATGACGATGATCACAATGATCACAATGATGATGTTGATGATGGCAATGATGATGACAATATTGATCACGATGATGGTGGCAATTATGACAATGACGATCATGATGATGACAATGAGAATGATGATGATGATGATGGTGACATTGACGATGATGAGGATGATGATGAAAATGATGATTATGATGACAATGATGATTATGATGAAAATGAAAATGACGATGATGATGAAAATGATGAAAATGAGCCCATGTGTGATTAGACACCACTAGACACCACTAGAGAACTCATTGTATCGATTGTTATCATCTGAAAATGCAAGATTGATTTTCATTTTCAAAGGATGCACCAACATATATGAACTTTGGAGCATCATGGTATGCTTTATTTGAGAGGTAGTGATGAACATCCATGTGTTTTCATTTTGTTTCACATGTTGAGTGATATTAATCTATTTTTAGGCATGTTTTGTTGTTCAATTCATCTATTTGGATACAAGGTTTCATATGCTTACAACTTCTTCAAACATATCTCATTTCAACACTAAACTATAATTTTATTTGATAGGGTGTTGAATTCACCAAAGTTTTCATATAATAATCTATTAGATATCCCTAATCATATAAAATTTTCATAGGCTTTTTAATGCATTTTGGAAATTATCCACATTAACAAGTTTTGTCAAATCAAGATTGGAAGCTCTATTCTTTTGAATTTCTTGAAAATGTAGAAGTTCCTCTAATCATTGATCACCACTTATACCCATTTTAATGTAATTTTCTATCTTAGAATCCATAAGGATCCATAAAATTTCCACTAGCACAAAAATGTCAACAAAAAAATGATATGCAAATTATATGGAGTAGGAATATTTTTCCATCGTTTCCCCTTAGGGTCACTTTTTATTTTATTTTTGGGATATATTGAATAATGTTTTGGTCCTATAATAAGGATTTTAGAGTAATGTTACAAATTTGTTTTAATTCATTGAGGTTTGTTCAAGTTATGTTCCAAACCTAATGTAAATACATTAATTGGCATTTAAAACCATTTTACTTTGACAATCGGGTCCAACTCCTACTAAATTTTGTGCCTTGATTTCAAGAAAGGGAATCTTGCAATTAAGGTTAATTTCATACTAAACTACACAATTGTCCTTAAGGATATATTTGTAGGTATAACAATTCCTACAAACCTTCATATCAATTTATTTTATATCCCTCTTCCTTCATCGAATTCTCTTCTTCCTTCATTAGGTTCCTTATTAGGTTCATCCTTGGCCTTTATTAACTAATGAAATTATGGAGCTATCGTTGTAACTATAGTATTTACTGGCCTTCCTTTCCATGGGATTTTCTAAATCAAGTTGCAAGTACACGAAAACCATAGAATCATATAAATTCCCCCCTAGTTCACAATGAAAGGCACAACACATACCCACCCAAGTGGTTGTTCTAGAAAACCCATGAAAATTGCCACTGGTTACTCATGTGAACACATTATACCCAAGAGAATGACCATGGTGATGGGTATATTGTTGGGAGTTCCATGTGTTAAACTAAAAATGGTTTTAGTCTGGCCAAGGTTACGAAAGGCAAAGGTCTAGTTCGGGATGCAATTGTTGGAGAAAAGAAGCTCCACCCAACAAAGATGGAAGAAGATGGAAACTTGTGGTTTGCAGATTTAATTATAAATAGGTCTGTTGACGCTTGAATCCGTTAGGATTGAAACGAAAACCTCATGAGGATGTAAATCCCCCTATGTTTTTATAGAGGTGATACTCCTCTTTACTTCAAGATTTTCTTGGGACTCTAGATATTCATAATATGGGACTTTACAAAAGTCTGTCATGGTAATCAAAGAAAATATAAAGATTGCAAGAAATATAACAAGAAAGAAAAATGTTTTCTTTTCTTTTTAAATAAATTTATCGAGAATGACCAGGAACCACACACTTTGTACATTTAAAACAGATAAGCAAAATTTCCTCACATCCATCATGGTTAAACTAGATATTTCTGATCACATAAAAATAAAAGAAAGTGATTTGCATGCATAAGAGAACTTTAATAGAGTGGACACCTAGGAAACTCAAATAAAGATAATGATAGATCGATCTCAAATGATTTATAATAAAAAATCAAAGTTATAAAGCACATTCAAAACTAATACCAAAATATCTCTCTGGAAATTTCTAAAATATATATAGTCTGTTACATATTCTTTGAAATTTAAAACATGTTTTTCCTAAGGACTGGGATTGGGGCTCCCACGGACCATAAAGAAAATAAACACAAGAATTAATCTTGTAGAAGGAGGATTATGGGTGGTAAAAGAGCAACAAGACCCGTAAATAAGAAAAGAGAAGTTATCAGACTTCGGTTAAACCTTTCTAGTGAAAGAAGCAGAGTAACTAGATGAAGGAACTGATAAAGAAAGAAAGATATGATCAACATAAACTTACTATGATGGTATTTCCTGTATTCACTTGCCTATTGGTGTCCTTTTATTATCTTCATTAACAGTTACAGGAATCGTCTCAACTGTTTCTTCCCCCTCGTTCAATTTGTCGATTACTTTCTTGAACCATTCTTTGATATAACTTTTCATTGGTGCCACGTTTATCTCATGTCGGATTTTGATGTTGAATAACTCTCCCTCCAAGTCTCTCAAATCAAGGGAAATACCATGTAATTCTTATTCAATGTATTGATTCTTCATGAAATAGTCCATTATCTAATTGTCTATGCCATCCTCATCATATTCAAGTATACCATAGAAATTTTCAACTCACAACCCTTTAAAAATGTCAACTTGTTCGTCAAACTATTTCTTTGTTAGGAACATTGAGTTGAGAATTATTTTGGGGTATTATACTTCGTTAGTACCTCCAGATAGGTCTATTTCCATGAGCCTCTTGAATAGTTCTTCCCTCTTTGATATAACTTGGATGCATGCTTGAATAATATTATTCAATTTTTTTTATATTTTCTTTCCAACACACATTCAATTGTTTTATTCGACATGGGGAGGGTATATCATCCTCTCTTCTCCTTAGTTATGTCATGTTAGAGACTTTGTTTCCAAAGGGTAGTACAAAATCAAGGTAAAAACCTTCTTCGTTCTTCAGGTCAACTTGCAAATACTCATGGAAGGCATGCACCCTCGAGCCAAAAGAAACAATATTTTTCGAAACCTCCCATGCCTCTGTGATCAATGCCAATCTCTTTTTAATATTTATTTATACATATCCCTTGGATGATGTGAGTAGGATTTAATATACCTTCAATTTAACAACAAGTGTGGTGGGTCTCACTATTGACAAAGGACTTGCCATAAGTGGAAGAGAAATTAAGGCATCTTCTAGTTCCTTGATCCTTTCTTTCAACTTCATTTTTTCTACTTCTAGACCACTAATGGAGTCATCCAGAGAATCCCCGGTTTCTCTGTGAATTTTAGAAATCTGGGAAGGCCGCATATCTCTTAGGTCAACCTATGAATGTGATTTTAATTTCTTATTCTTTATATCACCTTTTTCAATAATTAATTTCTTGGATTCCATGTCAAAGACAATGCTCTGAAAATAAAATGATTCTTCTTCATTGAAAATTCCATTCTCAATGATCTCTAATGATGAATTTTGATGGGTCGTGTTTCCCAGTTGATCAATGGTGGGAAAACATTTCTTGATGTCCGCCTCGAGCTCCATGTGTTCAAGAGAGAAGCTATTAATTTATTTTTCTATGAGGTTTTCTTCTTCTTTCACAACATTCTTCCTCTTTCACACCATTCTTCCTCTTCTTTCTCAAAGGGAGCTTTTGCAAGCTCTCGATTTTTTCCGAAGGGGAATTATTTTCTCCTCCGCTACTTCTGAAAAAATTGTGGTGAAAGAGAGATAGGGGAATGGTATTGAAGTTGAATAATCTTCTGAATCAATATGTATTTCTCAATGCACCATGAAACTAGGTCTTTACAGTTGAATACTCCAGGGAGATGAATAGTAAGAATACGCTTTGGACCACTGAAATTTTTGGTCTTCATGCCCCAAAATATTCAAAGTATCACCACATAACTATTGTCAAGTTGTTGCTTCCATAGGTTGACGAGAGTGTTCTTTTAACTATATAATAATTGAAATGAGTCCCTTGAGAGAGATACGATTAATATAACCTTTGGAAAATTGTGCGTTAATGCAATTTAATGAAAAATATCCTCGAGCCCTTCACTTATTAATGATGATATTTATGGAACCTGCATGATCATTTATTAGCATTAAACCATACTAAATGCATTTTGGGAAAATCATGAAGATGGCGAGGGAAAACGAGAGAAATTTGAATTTGGGAACTTTTGTGAAACCGCCAACCCATAGTTGCGAATGATCGAAAATAGGCTAAGTGTTTCACTCCAATAAATCGGGATTGATACAGGAGAAATGAGATACTTAGGAACTCGGTAATTCCAATGGTCATAATGTATATCACATATCTTTAGGTGAAAAATGGATATCACTAAACTTGGAATATGAAATCTTGAACCCGTGAACTCGGGATTGGAAAAAGAGTTAAGTACATAATAACACGACGGTCGGTTGGAATCATGATATGGGAATATGGATGGAGGTGAGAAATTGTGAGTCCACCAACCCACGAACCTGTCAATTTTGAAATTTGGCCTAGTATAGTAACAAGAAAAAGAAAAGAGAGGGGAGAAAATAAAAGGGGAGTGGGGGTAAGTATAGAAGAGGAAAATAAATGGAAAAAATAAGTTGGGAAAATAGAAAAGGGGAGGGAAATTTCGGAAGAGGAAATTGATCTCAAGAAGGCCCTTGACATCTATTCTTTGCATGACTAAGAGTAAAGAGTGATTTTCTTGTGTTTTCAAAAAACAAAACTTCTTTGGGATAGAACTGAACTATCAAGACAATGAACTCTATTTTAGCCTCTTGTGCCAAGAAACTTAAAACTTGTGTCACCCAATTTGTGTACTTTGAAAGAAAAATAGGGTTTATGGTTTACATTATGATTTGAAAGAAAAATAGGGTTTATGGTTTACATTATGAATTTATGATGGAAAAAAGTGGATGTGTGAGTCATATTTCAGTCCAGAAAGCCTACCATATCATTAAGTCATGCAAATAGTCTATCCATGTCAAATTTAAGTGCATAGATAAACAATTTGTGAAAATCTCAACGTTGGCCCCATTCATGAGAGGTCACTGACTTTGCCCATGTCTAGTCCTAGTACAATGTTTGTTTGTTTTTCCCTTTTAAAATTTGTTCGACACACACATTCCCTTATCTAGTACTACAAGGACATGTAATGACATTGATAAGCAAGTACTAGTTGATAAATTACACAAGCTTCATCAATTTTTTTTTTTTTTTCTCTCATCTAAGTACTTCTTTGCTCCATAAATTAAAGACTTTTTTCTCTCATCTAAGTACTTCTTTGCTCCATAAATTAAAGACTATTAGTAGAAAATCATTATTTAAACAAGAAATGCCATCTAGCACCTTCTTCTTTCCACCAAACACATGTATACCAACTATTCACAAGTCATTGTTGCCGATGTCTAGTCCTAGTACAATGTCTTTTCATTTTTCTTTTTAAAATTCATTCGACCCACATGTTCCCACATCTACTACTTCAAGGACATGTAATAACATTGATAAACAAGTACCAGTTGATAAATTTCACAATCTTCATCAGTTATTTCTTGTCTTTTTTTTCCCTCTCATCTAAGTACTTCTTTGCTCCATAAATTAAAGACTATTAGTACAGAATCATTATTTAAATATGAAATGTCATCTAGTGCCTTATTCTTGCCACCAAACGCATGGGCCTAATTGGCATGATGTTGGTTTTGAACAACATAGATGATGAAAATAAAGAGCATGATCATGACGATGGGTATATTGTTGGGAGTTCCATGCACGACATTAATCTGAGAAAGTTCGAACGAAACGAGGTCATGATTGAATATATAGAGTGGGTGTGTGAGTCATCTTTGAGTTTGGAAACCCTTCCATATCATCAATGCATGAATATTTAAATATGAAACTACCATGACACCATAATGATATTTAAATATGACACTACCATGAAACCATAATGATGCCATCGACGCATGCAATACTTAGTGACATTGATACAACAACATCTCAACATGCATAATTTTATGGTTTTGATTAAACAATGAATGAAAAGAGGGATTTTTCATCACAAATATGACACACATACGTTGTATATACAATGGAGAACTTGAAAAAAAAATGAAAAAAGATGATTAAAACTTAAAAATCGTGTCACCCAATTTGTGACGTACTTTGAAAGAAAAATAGGGTTTATGGTTTACATGATGAATTGATGATGGAAACAAGTGGGTGTGTGAGTCATATTTGA
>CBVK0101984978.1:0-10312 GCA_900067695.1 Picea abies | reverse complement strand
CGCCTACTTCGCAAGTGTTGTCGAAAGGACCAGTAGTTAGGGTTTTGTTGGTGTGTTTTTGAAGTATTGATCCCTGGGTTTTCCCCTGTGCCAACAAATGGTTTTGTTGTGGGGATGTGAAACTGTGATTGTTGGCAACTAAAGTAAAGAGAGGAAAATCTCTGTGCGTAGATCTATTGTTGTAGTGCACAGTACTCTACTTGACTTGTGAAGCTCTGTTCTAAGAGAGAAACCCGATATGAGGTAATATCTTGAAAGAGGTTAAGATTTGTGATTTTATAAGAGTAAGATAAGAAAAAAATTTTGTTTCAAAAGCATGAATTTAGGTATGTTTAATAGATTATGTCATAGTCTGAAATCTAGGGTGCAACAGGAAGAAAAAGTTGATCTAAGTAAAGCTAATATAAATGAAGAAATATATGTTATTCCTATGCATATAAATAATTTTTGGACTAATAAGTGGATGCAAACCTAGAAAGATTTTTTGCAAATTGTAGGTCCAACACTGTGATCCTAGTGCATTGTATAGGAGAAGCTGGGGAACATACAAGAGGAAGAGAGGATTGAAACTATGTTATAAATGCATAAGACTAAGACATCTTCCTAAGGAATGCCCTGGTATAGGTCCTATTTTCCTTTGTTGTAAAATTGTTGGTCATGAAGTTGAGGATTGCCCAAGGATGATCGCTAAGGTTGAAAAAATGAACATGAGTCAAGAGAATAAGAGCATGTTCATTTTGAGAATATGTCAGAATACATTAGTACAGTTAAAAGAATCAATGAATGTTCACAAATATGTTAGTTTACCAGAGATCGTGAAAGAAAAACAATGCATAGGTACAAGAATAGGAGACTTTGACATAGACTGTGTCTTGGACGAGGAAACACAAGTGAATATTATGACAGAAAGCACTTGGAATTTTTTTGGAAAGCCTACTATAGTATCTTCATTGGGAAGAATAGGATTATTCAAAGGAAAGATGGTAACCTTATGTGGAATAATTACTAATGTACCTGTTATTAGTCATGGAACATCGACTAAAGAGGAATTTGAAGTCATTAAGTTTGTTGAGAACAATGCCCCTTTCCCTCTTTTGTTAGGAAAGACTAGGATTGAGAAGGATCGGATCAGAAGGAAAGAAGAGGAAGAAGCTACAGAAAAGAAAAAGCAAGAACTAAGGGATTTCATAGCTAGAAAAATAGATCAACTGATAGAAGAATGAGAAGTTAAGTCGAGGCAGTAGAAGGCAAGAGAATTAGCTATCGAAATTGGAAGAGTGCAAGAAGGATCAAAGGACCTATCCATGCAACAATAAAATAAATCCACCCAAGAAGCGATAAGGGAAGGTATATTAACATCAGACCCTTTGAGAATATATCAGTACTGCGAAGTCACTATGATAGGAGAAACTAAGAATACGAATGGAAAGAGGAATCCATAAAAAATTAGAGAGAATCAGATCACATGAAAGAAGGAAAGGAAGCTCGGTAATAATAAATCCAAGTTAGAAAAGCTACAGGAATTTACAGAGAATACTTCGCAGGAGGCAGGCTTGCAGGCTTTGAACCTCGCCAGAACAACATGACCGTGTAGAATGGGACTTTGCCTTGACAAAGATATATGACCATTGAAGGTGGCTCTACTGTTACAATGATGCTCCATAATGGCTAGGAAAATAATTTATGGGAGGATAGACCTTTGGTGGACGTTGAGACCATGCCATAATAGACAGGTTCGCATTAATGGAAGAATTCCTACCCGTTAGAAGAATCTGTTATGACGATCTCTTATTTAACTCGTCAGACGTTGCGTCAGGACCACTTTTCACCATTTGTGATTAAATTTTCTAACAGAGAACTAATTGTGTGTCAAGATGTGATTTCATAACCTAGACATCACCATCTTCTTGTTTACCCCTCATGTCTATTCGCCTACCCCAACTTATTCGTTTAAAAGTGAGAATGTTGGGTGAATAGACTGAGTTAAAGAATTCCTTCGAAGAGGTTATTAAGAAGTTTATGGCTGATGGAGCTATGTCTGAAGGTGTTCAGACATCGTCGACTAGGGGAATGTAGGATTCCCCTTCGACTGCATGATGTTCTAGCCATGCTAACCCTACGACTGAACAACGAAGTAAGCATCATAACGATCTAGCTAATTGAAGAAGATATCGTTGATCTTACGAGATTATATCCCACCTTTTATTGGAGCAGTTAAGCACGATAACATCCCATGGGACTATGAGTACACTTTGATCACTGTGTACATCCTGAAGGGGATACACATAGTTGGAAGCCAATTGGGACATATCCCATCCTTGAAGAACAATGACTTTAACCTTGGAGACAGAAAGAACTATGCCATGCTTGCCCCTCATAGATACTTAATGAAGACCATAGGGAAGAAGCCTCACATCATTGCCCAATCGTGGATAAAGGAGCTGGCACAGTCCACTATACTCAACGTGATGAAGATTCCTCATTTTGGCCGACATCGGTAGGTTAACGCTTGCGTTAAACTCCTCTGGTCATGATATCATGGTGGATATGTATGGATTGACAGGAGGATTACGTGGATCTGACATTGATCCACTTGATCACAAGATTGAGCATGCAAGCACCCGATCCTCAATAATTCTACCAAGGGAAGGCCTCAGACTGCTCCCTGGCACAACACATAAAGGAGGCATACGACGAAGTAGAGAAGGGAAAGAGAGGCTACAAGGTAGCCTCTATCCTTTATGGCATAGTGTTCCTCACTTTCCAACTCATAGCTGGCAAGATCTTCTAAAGGAACCACCCCACACAGGTCATCGGGTTCATGGTGGACCTCGCATGGAAATGCATGGAGGGAATGCAAATGAATTGGGTGAGTTACCTCATCAAGGAGCTTGAGAAATCCTATCGCGAAGCGTAGGATCAAGGATATGAGTTCCACTTATGCTGGCTACTCGTGTTGATTTCATTTTTCACTTGGCAAATTCTTGAGAGAGCAAATTTTCTAGAAATTGAACCATTGGAGCCATTGGCAGCTAGATTTTCTACATTATGGTATACGAATGACATGTCGAAGTAATGGTAGTCGAACGTAGTGTTCCATGCCTACTATTAGCAACTGAAGGTTTCCATAGAGTCATTCTCATGCATGCCACCACACACCTTGCACCGGTACAGACCAATTGCTAAGTTCCATGCAGATCGACATTTCATATATATCACTACACATAGGGATGAAAGCAAGGAAGAATTCAAGTCATATTACAAGATGATTAACGAAGACATGGAGCATATCACCAAGGAATGGCCAAAGGAGTTCCTTATACCCATTGTAGATGCAGATCTCTCCGATTCTGATATTATAGGAATCCCCTTGGTCACCCGGGTCGAGCATGTCAGACAGACCAGTGTGAAGAAGAAGAAGAAAAAGGAGGAAGTCTAAGATGTAGAGACTGATGAAAAAGAAAACACCTATGAAGGAAATGGATCCAGCTCCCTAGGAGGAGGAGGAGACTAAGTAGATGGATAGTGAGGATGGGATGGAGGAGAAAAGCAAGGAGAATGCGAAGCTACCTCACCAAAAGATCCACCTGCTGGAACAATAACTCCGCAGAAGAGGAAGGTTTCTTCACAGAAACCTTTGGCAAGAAAGAAGACCCACGCCAGCAAGCCCCAGATGGAGGCCATTATCATAGAAGGTGACATCAGCTTGGTCCAAGGAGTGATGGAGGATGATTTTGAGGACATCCTGCAAAGATATGGAGTGAAATAGGATGAACTATATGAAAGGATAGAAAAGGAATTGAGCGAAGTACATGAAGCTATTCATTCGGTATGCGTAGTCCCTACTGTGCCTTCCTTGCCAGAGACTATATATTTGGGGGATGAACCAATCCAAATTCGAACACTTGTATATGCAACATAGGATCAACTTTAGAAATTTCAAGAAGAAAAGGAAAAGGCTACAAAATCCCTGAATAAAGAGAAAGAGGAATTCTAAAAAATCCATGAAAAGGCTACAAAATCCCTGAATACTGTGTAACCTCTTATGAAAATGAGAAAGATGAGTTTCAGGTAATGCTCGAGGAAGGTAAGGAAAATATGCCGAGAGAAAAGGACCAATTTCTTGCAGAGCAGACTACAGTCAAAGAAGTGGTGAGCAGAGCACGTTCCTCTGTGCCAGCTTGGCACAGGAGGAACATGAGGCAATTGAGGTTCAAGTGATGAAGCTCGCTGAGGCCATCCAACAACCTAAAACAAGGGTAACAGAGTTGGATATCCAAGTAGTACCAAGCACTCTACAGGAAGTGCAAGATCAGAGTGAGGAAGATGCTAAGAGCGCATTCGAAAGGATCAGAGCCCTCGCCTCAGAATGAAAAGAACTAAGCGACAGAAGTGCATAGACCTATGAACGCCTCACATAAGATCCATAGATTAGGAAGTTGGAAGCACAACTACAGGAGGTGCATCAACAGGCAATGTTAGTATAGGTGTAGATGAAGTTACTCACTGTAGTTGAGAGAATGAAGAGATCACAAGAACAATGCATGGTACAACAACAAATTACTGCCATCCAAGGTAGGGTAATGGAATTCACGCAGAAGCTGCAACTTGTGCAGGATGAATCCTCCAAGGTGTTCGAATAAATTGAAGGATAAGGCTCACAACTAGACCAGGTGGTTGTGATAGTGGAACAATGCCTGGAAGGGCCTTTTACAGAGCAGATGATTCAAGAGGTCTTTGAGAAGAAGGCTTAGGAAAAGCAGCAAGTCGAGGCTGCTCGAGTGAATCTTGAGGCTGCTCGAGGCCTTTGAAGTAGCGTTTCCCAGACCTCAATGACTCAGGATGAGTCACAAGTGAGTGTTGGGGGCCTGTTGGCCCTTGACCAAGTTTTAAGGAAATATTGGTAAGGAATGACCACTTTTTAGAATTCGACACAGTAATCGAGGAAGGAGCGCCCAGGTGGAGTTGACACCGTGGATCTCACTTGTTTGGTGGGTTTTGTGGACCCAACAAGGGGTTCCTAGGATTTTTGTAAAGGGTTATGGGATGTCGCTCCATGGGTTCTCCCATGTTTAGGCCTTATTGTAAAAGTATAAATAAGAATAAGATTGTAAGGATGTGTAGTAGTAGAATCAAAGTCTAAGTGGCTTGCAAGGCTAAGTGCAAGTAGTTTTGGGTTTTTTAGTGCAAGATAATGTGTATGTAAGGCTTTGTGCTTGATAGAGAAGTGGGCTTTGTGCAGTGACCTATTTTTGGGAAGGAGAATCTGGCACTCAATGCGCAAATCTCATGTCCTTTGTGAAGCTTAGCTCTATGGCTTAGTGCACAAGAGTTGATGAATGTAACAGATTCAGAAGAATAATAGAGAAGACAAAGCAGTTGGTGGACATATCCTCACATTGGGGTGAACCACCTATATCTCGTGTCTGTGATGTGCTTTTTTCTATGTGTGTTTGTCATTTATCTACTTAGTGCTCTATTATTATGTATGATGAATAGATCTGATAGTGCTCAGTCCTTACTTATGCTTTATGAATGAAGGCCAGATCTAACTCGTTGTTATGTGCTAAGTGGTTGAAGTACTTAATCTTTACTGTTACTGCGTCGATCTATTTTAGGGTTTATCCTGCGATGTTAATGAAGATAATGAGTTAATGCATATCATCTTATAAGTGTTATTAAAGTACTTGTGAAGTATTGTAATCACATATCTGTGTCCCAACTTGTTTACATACACTTGAGTCCTGTAACCCCACCTGCCTCTAGCTCGAGTGAGACTTCACCTGCTTCACAGGTGTTGCCGAAAGGGTCGGTATTTAGGGTTTTTTTGGTGTGTTGTTGAAGCGTTGAACCCTCGGTCTGCCCCTGTGCCAACACATAGAAAATACCAAAACAAAAATTAATGAAGGTAAATGAAATTATGTGTTTGTACATGATATTTTTAGTTTACCACGTACTCTAGTATGGCGAATATTTTTAGGTTTCACATAATAATTAAACAACATGTAACATGGGATATAAAAAAGTTGCATAAAACGTAAAAACATGTAATGGACCCATGACATAAGTAAATTATTTTAAGAGAATATTTGATACAAATTAAAATATATAGTTACATACCTGATCCAACTCAACATTTGTATCATCCTTCTTCTTTATCTTCTTCTTCATCGAACTCAACATTTGTACCATCATCCAGTTTAAAAATGATGTTGAGTATTGACTATATCATCATTATCATCCATGTTATTTTCGAGCATATTTTCATCGACATCATCATCAAGAATTGCATTGTCTCCTATGCTTGATTCATATTCTTCGTCTTCTTCATATGTTGAACCATGATCTTCCGGCTTTGTCTGATCTGGTGCATCTTCTTCTTCTTCAATATCATCTTCTTCATGTACATGAGTATACTTAACTAACCTTCCTCTTGGATCGTATCTAACAACAAATGACCAATCCCTCTCACCTGGAACCTTTGAGTAAACAACCTATTCACATTAGCTTGGAAAAACATAGTGATCATGTCCTCTTTCAAACACTGTTGTTTTAATCATCGGAAATCCATTGGCATGTTGAATAATAGTTTTTTCCTCATCACGTTCATGCATTCGTAACCTATACCATTTGATGTCGAACAAAACTAATTTGAAGGAATTAAACTCACACTCAAGTATATCATTCAAATACCCATAGTATCTATTTTCAGATTCTCAGGGATGTCTGTCACTCCTAGAGGAAACATTAGTGACCTGGAATACTGTAGTTATTCCACTATCAAATATTTTCTTGGTTTCATCAAATATTACGACCATTGCACCACATAACCTTTTGGTATTCCAAATACAATATGCCAAACATGTAAAAGATGCATTTTCAATTAATACACATATTTATATAACTTGGAAAGTATTTGAAAAAGACACACCTGCAGTCACATTAATATAATATAAAATAATTGAATAAAATGGGTGAATTTGCTTGTATGTTCATCTTTCAAACCATATGCTAAATCAATTTCCCTCTATGTAACATTGGCATAATTGTTACGACGATCTTCTCTAAGCAATTCAAATAATTGTTTCCATGATAGCCTACCTCCATGATGTTGTTTACATATTTCAATACATACATTCATCCAGTCAATATTGGTTGCAATGTATAGATGCACTGCATCCTAATCTTGAGCAACTAAATAAAAAATCACAATTCACCAATATTAAATATTAGTTATAACCATGGAAAATATTAATAATTGATGAAATAATAGATATTAATATATTAATGAGTATGATCATATACACAAAAAACGAAAATTTATATGTATTAATATAAATCTCCATAATTATTAATATATTACCTCTTATTTTTTTGATTCTACCTTTCCCCAACAGGTGCTCCTGATCTTCAATTTTTTTGATGGAGTTCACATTCCAAATGTGATCCACTGCATGTATAGTTGTCATTGCTAATTTACAAAGATACTAACTAATATACACCATGGATTGATATACCATATATCCCTCCACCATAGAACCCTCAGGACATGCTCTTTTTTAAACCAAATCCTTCAATGATTTCAAGTGCCTCTCCACCATCCATATTTACCTTGTGTGTAAAGGTCCACACATTTCAATCTCCTTAACTTGTTGTACAAAGTAGTGTTCTTGTGCATTGAAAAATGTTGGAGGTAGATACTTTTTCATTTCACACATTAGCTAAGGAATTTCTCTCTTCTAATACTTTATATAATATTCATGGATTTATTTCAATGACAACCATCTACAGATCATGACACAAGAAAATAACATGTTTCAACATTATAACATAATATATATTACATTACAAGTAAAACACATGTCATTAAGTACAACAACAAATTGAAAGAACATTTTTTATATAAATCACAACTACTTACCTCATGTATTTGCCAAGATCATATATAAATTGTTTGACGTTGTTGTCAAAGTCGTTTGGGAGAGATAGTGGCAGAACATACTGTAACAAAAAAATTGAATCGTTATTTGTTTCGACCAAAGTAGACAAAAAAATATATATATTAAAAGATGTATATGGCCAATATATAAATATGTATACCAAAATTATTACCTTAATGAAGGTATGTCGATCATGTGTTTTTACCCCACCAAATTCACCTTTCTTCGTTAAGATATTATTTTTGTTTGAAGAAAAACCTGTGGGAAATTTAATTCTTTGAATGATATATTTTACATCATTGCTTTGTTGCTCTGTTAATAACCATGAAGGTTATTTCGATCTCCATCGCTATTTGATTGGATCACACTTCACATTGCATGATTGGCTTCCTGAATGTCAGTACAAATTTTGATAATTTTTTCTTTATCCCTCCTACCATCGATGATTCACCATAACGTTTTTGTCACATTCTTCCCGATATGCATTGTATCAAACAACTGAGCTATTTTTATCTCCTCATAGTAGGGAAACCCCATGAATTGAGTGGGATAACATTTCATTCCTCATGGAATCCCATTATTAATACCTTCATGATGGCGACCTTCATGAAGCATAAAAGAAATCACAAGAATTCAAATATAGTAAAATAAATTCAATAATTAAAATAAAAATTAAAAACATTACATATACGATACAGAAAAAAATTGCGTACCTTGATGATTTCTATTATATTCCAAACTCCATAGGTGAGGTGTCATTCTTCGTGGTTTTAATCCAGTCTCTTCTTTCCCATTGAAAATATGTTTTTCAGTAGTACGATACCTATGGTTCTTAGGGAGGAGGTGTCTATACTCATCAAACACCACCTTTCCTAAAAAAATTGAATGATGATACTTCATCTTAGGACCACAAATTGGACATGCAAATTTACCCTTTGTTTGAAGACCTGCAACAGATGTATTAATGGCAATTATACGATGGTATTATTTAAAAAACATGCACACGATATCTTTAAAAAATTATATAGTATTAAAGTAAAACATAATTCTACATACCACAAAAATGTGTTAGTTTTGGGGCATCATGAATTGTCCATACAAGTATTCCATAGAATTGAAATTTCTTCTCCCCGATTGGTTTACAGATGTCATACATAGTGATGTTGGCCCAAAACTTTAGTAGTTTGTCGATAAAAGGCTCAATATATACATTCATATATTTAACTTGGTACTTACCTAATTGTTTGAAGTTACACATAATCACTACCATGATATGTATATATAAGTAAACAAATAAACAAAAGATATTATGCAAAAAATGAAACGAATGAAAATGTTACATTCTAAAACTAATGTAAACAAAAACCTTGAACAATAATTGTCAACATTATGTGCTCTCTCTTTATTGACATCCAAGGAGGAATGTTATTATTGATAACAAAAATAGGCCACACTGAGTAAATATACCTAAGCTCTCCGAATGGATTAACATCGTCCGCTGCCAATGAAATCCTAACATTACGAGGTTCATCTTTGAAATCTGCCCAGTTTTCCTCAATTCCCTAAATGAATAACCATCTACAAGCATTCAAAGAACACCATATCCACTTATGTTCCATGCATGGTAATCCATAAATTGTGCTATGCTTTCACACTTGAACAATCACTGCAAACATGGAATTATGGGAATATGACGAAGAACATTTTTAGGCACTTTTTTTGTTACTTGATTGGTTCGATATCTATTTATAAGACATTGTGGGAATTTTGTTTTTGGTTCATTTTGTCCATAATATATAATATGATCATTAGGACATGTATCTATAGTTTGATACTCCATTCCAATGTCTTTCATAATGGCATGCAAATCTCGATATGAGTGAGGTAAAATATTTGACAATGGTAACAAAAATTCACCTAACAATCTACAACATAACAAATAACTAGTTAATGTAAAGAATATTAATCATAAATATTGCATTCTTATTTTACACATTAATTAACACTAGAAAAATAGAAAAAATTCAACATTTATGTATATGAGATGAAGCATATTATATACCTTAGGATCTGTGTCATACAAGTGTTCGACAAATGATTCATAACCTTTAAGTTCACCATCAACAATGTAGTAGAGAGAAGATTTTCTCTTGATCCTTTATAAAGTCATTTATTTGTATTTTCTAATAGAGGTTCATCATAAATACATCATTGTCCCCATCCTCATCCGATTGAGAAAAAAAATCTTGGATCATTTGATTTGTCCCATCGTCGTCTTCCATGATATCCTCATTTGCTTCATGTTCCTTAACTTGTACACCATCATTTCTACTACTACTTGGTGCAACATTCTGCATAAAGTTATGGGGAAA
>CBVK0101984963.1:0-10401 GCA_900067695.1 Picea abies | reverse complement strand
AGGTAACAAAACTCTTCTTATTTCTTGTACATATCTTGTTTGCATCGTCTCTATACATATATTGTATATCTATCTCTTGGAAGATAATGTGTTCCAAGACTAACTATACCTATGTAAGAACAATAAGATAAGAATGGATATCATTAGATAATACACATGAAAGGATGAAATACAAATCATGTGGAAGCTATTGCAAGATAAGCCGAATCAATCATGAAGAGACTTAGAAGAAACAAAGACAGAAAGAAGTCAACAATCAAGAGGAAATTGGAAAAATACTTATGATGTTTTGTAGAAGACAACAAGACAAAAGAGTGGACTTTGTTAGATGAGAGAGCCAGTTATATATTGGAGAAGACAATAAGGATGCAGATGGAAGCATGGACTCTGTTAGACGGAGGGAGCCGATTATATACACTCATACATGAAGCAAGGATTAGGAGGGAGCTAATCCTGTGATCCATAGAAGATGATGAAGTATATATCCATGATATCATCCATGAAAGATAGTACATATCCATTTCAACCTCAGAAGAAGTCTTCTTCGAAGAGAATCCTTAAAGTATCCCCGGTTGTCCATGCACATCCGTGATCTTGTGATGAAAGAAAGAAATAGAATCTTTAGGGCATGGAATCTACTCCATGGACCCAAGAGATAAACACGAGAAAGAACATGAAGATTCAAAGAAAGAAAGAGAAGACAGAACAACCAGTCATTGTATCAAGAATCACAAGATTGTCAGCCTAATATGAACTCACTAAAAGTAGTCAAGTAGAGGAACTGAAATTCATGATGAAAAATAGTGTATGGAAGACTTATGAATGAAAGAATTATGAGATCTAGAACTAGAGGTTCTCCCAGATGGAGGGAGAAGACTATGATGATTACTTGTTCCAGTAAACTAGACTTATCTCTACATGAGTCATTATATCATCATCAACATCCATAAGTTGGAGTTCTACATCATATGAATTCAAAGAATACTCTCCAGAGAAATTGAGTAAAGAGCGTATGAAGAAGCAATATCAAGACTTTGAGGCATACCAAAAAGAGACCCTGGTATGCAGATAGAAGAAGATAACTTGGTGAAGAACCTCCAGTGCATAGCAGAAGCGTGGTGAAGATTTCCTATAACATCAAGATGATTACTCAGTAGATTAGATCTCATGATAATAGAAGAAGTGCCACATGGATATGTTCGAGTTTTCCAACAATGATATACTCTATTGTTCAGAGCTACATGAAGCCTTCACAAAAAATCAATGTTCCAAACTAAAGTACATTTGAAATCAAGCATTACATTATCCGTGATGAAGTCCAGAAAGGAGAAAGTGATTCTCCAATACATATCTCCCCAGATGAGCAAATAAGCAGACGTTTTGGTAAAAGATGAAAGAGTTTGCGTACTCAAGTTGGAGCTCGTTTAGACGACTTCCTTATTGAAAAGGGAAGAGATGACTCCCAGGTTTGGAGGGAGAACTGAAAAATATTATTGAAAACATTCATTGAAAAATAGTCCAGCTTGGACAGATTCTTTCCTGTTCGGAAAGTAGATTGAAATTTCTAACGGACAACAATTTTCCATTGTGGTTAACATGGAAAATGGTCCATATTGTTGATGTATCATAGACAATGACTTCCCATTGTGGTTAACATGGGGAGTGGTCTAGGGCAGTCTCTGTTCTTGAGGGTTACTCAAGAAGACTTCCTCGCCTCGTCAGACAATGATTTCTCATTGTGGTTAACATGAGGAATGGTCTGTTTTGGAGGTTGATACATGGTAGTATTTTCCTCTTGTGGTTAACAGAAGAAATGGTCCAGACATTTTAGGGTTTATACATTTTCTCCAGGGTGAAATTTGATTAGTGTAGGAAGAATGGCCCAGGGTGGGGAATGGTCCAGGCTCAGCAATTAGGGAGAGGCATTACTTAGGGTTTATACATTCTCTCCAGGGTGCACTTTGATTAGTGTAGGAGGAATGGCCCAGGGTGGGGAATGTTCTAGGCTTAGAAATCAAGGTCAAGCATTCCTTAGGGTTTATACATTCTCTCCAGGGTGCACTTTGATTAGTGTAGGAGGAATGGTCTAGGCTCAGAAATCAGAAAAAATCATTCTTCCTTGTTTGAGAAGAATAGGGCAGATAGCCCATTGTTGATGTTCTACACCGAGGGAAAATATTCTTTCAGATCTCACAGATGTGAGTGAAAGATTGGTCCAGATGATTCAGTTTATATCATAACATTGTTTCTATGCAGGTTGCTATCAGATGTTTGTTATGAAGACTGTATGACAATAGATGTATACTATTGTGGTGGATATGTTCCATTGTTCGTGACTATACATTTCTGATCAAGTACTTGTGTGTTACTTGGTGTGGTAGTGTACCACTGGATTGTAGTTATGTACTACTATGGATAGACATGATTGTGTTCTATTTCTGTTCTAATTTCCCTTAAGACTATCAACAATTTATTGGAGATAATCATCAGCCAGATGAATGATGAACAAAGATTTTCTAGATAGAAAATGGTTCAGAGCATTTACTCTTCTAGATTAGAAGAATGGCTCTTGCATCACTCTGTGGAGTGAGCATCATGTCTGATTACTCAAATAGAGTATGGTTTGGAGAGATGATGTAGCTAATGATGATGATGGTGCTCATGATCTAGTCATGATCTAGTCCATATAACTATGTTGATGCTACCAGGTGAATGGTATGTTTTGTGCTCAAGGCCATTACATGTAATACCTCCCTAGCTAGGAGGGAGTGTTGATATTATGGTAGTTGTGGGAGGCATTTACCTCCACGTGTAAACCTGATGAGAATAAAAGACTCCAAGAAGCAAGAAAAACCCTAATGAGTTGGCTAATAACCGTAAAATACTTGTCGACTCAAGAAGATAATATGTATTAGGTTATTAGCCTCCAAGAGAAGAAGTCAGCTAGAATAATTAATATATATTGAACAGACAGGTACCTAGAAGGAGAAGTTGGCCCCAGTAAGTCTTCCAGAACCACTATAAATACAGGGTGCCAGTCTCTCATTTGATACATCTCAGCAGTTGCAAAGAGCTAGTTCTACGCAGTGCAGTTGCAGTCTTGTGCACATGTTTGGAGAAGAGTTGCTAGTGTAGTTGTTGCAGCTAGCAGTTATGTTTTGGCTTGGACTATCTCTTGGCTAGGGTTGGAGTATCTGATCAGCTCTTGTTGATGTGCTATCCTTGGGGAAAGGTGCGCTACCCTTTGTATGGCTATCTAGCCTAGGGTTTTCTTTCGAAATGATTCTCTTTCAAGCTTAAGGTGCTTGGAGAGTGGCTTTGGCCTATGGTTGGGTGACAAGGGTATTGTCAATGGTAAAACAAACACACATCCTTCATATTCTAACAATGGTGGACAGTTGATCCACCTTCCTCACAAGTTTGGTAATTTAGAACTTTGAGTAATTGATGTGCCATGATTGGTCTTTTCTGAAATCTGAACTCCTTATTAGAGAACCTTGAGATCTAGCGCTTGGTCATGACCCATGGTCACAACCCATGGTCACATGGGTTGGGGATTGAGAGAAATGGGCTAGTGCCCGAAAACTTAGCAGAGCAGAGTTTTGAAAGTAGAAATCTGTGAGGATTCTTGATTGAACGAGAATCATAGAGAATGAAAACTGAATGTTTTCTTGAGTCAGATTGGTTTATGAATGTTGTGGGATTTGTTAAGTTTTAATGGCCTGACAAATTCTTGCTGTCTACACATTGTGTTTGCAGAAGTTTTAACGAGTAATAGAACCATTTAGAGTTTCCAATGAGTGCAAAGAAATGGAGGCATTACCTCATGGTTGCATCGGTTGGGGACTGAGAGAAAGGGACTAGTGCCTGAAAACTTAGCAGAGCAGAGTTCTGAAAGTAGAAATCTGTGGGGATTCTTGATTGAATGAGAAGGAGGTTCAAATTGAGGACAAACCATGACGATCTGAAGTATTTGTTTGATCAACCAACCTTGAACGCTAGACAAAGTAGGTGGTTGGAATTTCTCTATGAGTATGATTTTGATAGCAAGCATATCAAAGGGAAGGAAAATAAAGTGGTTTATGCACTCAACAAGAGAGTACATGAATTACAAGCTACATCCATTAGGATCTATCGAACTAATATTAAGAGAAGAATTTTGGAAGCTACAAATGCATATTTGCAGTACAGGGATTTGGTAGCAAAGCTACAACAAGTTAAGATGCCACAGAAAGTGGAGATTTATAAATTGGAAACTGATGGAATACTTCTGTACAAAAACAAAATTTATGTACCTAATGTCCAGGATTTGAAACTTGCAATTTTGAATGAGATGCATAATTTGCCTTATGTTGGGAATCGTGGATATCAGAAAAATGTGGTAGCAGTCAAGAGCCATTACTTTTGGCCAGGTATGAAGAAAGAGATTGCAGAATACATCGCCAGATGTATGGAGTGTCAGAAGGTTAAAGCTAAGTACAGACATCCAATAGTATTGTTGCAACCTTTACCCATTCCCAAGTGGAAGTGGGAAGTGGTGACAATGGATTTCATCATAGGATTGCCCAGAACATGCAAGCAACATGATTCAATCATGGTGCTGGTAGAAAATCTTACGAAAGCTGCCCATTTTATTCCACTACAGACTACTCACAAGGCAATGGATGTTGCCGACATTTTTATGAAGGAAGTAGCACGATTGCACAGTATTCCCAAGACAATTGTGTTTGACAGAGACCCGAAATTTACCTCAAATTTCTGGAAAGGGTTTTTCAAAGGATTCAGAACAAATATGAACTTTAGCACAACATATCATATTCAGTCTATTGGGTAGACACAGTAGGTGAATTGAGTAATATAATACATACTGAGGATGTATGTGATGGAAAAACCATCGAAATGGGAAGACTACCTACACTTGGCAGAATTCACCTACAATATTGGGTATCAAGCATCATTGAAGATGAGCCCATTTGAAGCACTTTATTGCAGAAAGTGCAATACTCCAGTAAGCTGGGATAATCCAGCTGATAGGGCAGTAGTTGGGCTAGAGTTTCTTAAGGAAATGGAAGAACAGATGCTAAAAATTAAGCAGAATTTGAAAGTTGCCCAAAACAGGAAGAAATGTTATGCTGATAAAAATAGAGTCCACAAGGAATTCAAAGTGGGTGATCATGTTTTTCTGAAGGTAAAATCTAGCAGAAGTTCCCTGAAGTTGGGAAACTGCGCCAAGTTGGCAGCCAAATTTTGTGGGACATTTGAAATCCTAGAAAGGATTGGGCCGGTTTCATATATGCTTGCATTACTTGCATCCATGAATGTACACAATGTGTTTCATGTTTCATTGATTAAGAAATATATACCTGATGTTAATCATGTAATCGATTGGAGTGTGATTCAGGTGGAGCAAGAAGGTGTCCTGCAAGTGCATCCTGTGCACATATTGGACCGGAAAAGAAAACATCTCTGGAATCGAGCCATAGAGCTTGTAAAGGTCTAGTGGACCTGGTATGGTCCTGAGGACATGACATGGGAGCATGAGTATGCTATGTGGGTAGGATACCCGCATCTTTTTGAATATTTTGAAAAACTTGTTGATGTTGTGTAAACGTTGCACTGAGGATGGTGAAAAAATAAGGGGAGGGGATTGTAATATCCCCCGACAGTGCCCCAGTTATATTATGGATTATAATCATGTTTATGAATTGTAAATAATGTTTTCTATGCCGGTGAGATAACTATTGATAAGATGGTGGGCTTATGTGTTTATTAGGCTGGAGATCCTAAATGTTAAGGCCAGGAGCTTGTTTTTGTATATGTAATATGCAGAAAACTAATAAAAGTATAAACATCATTGCATGCAGACCGACCACAAAGAAAGAGTGATGGGGGACTAAGCTTCCACAGGGTGGGTAAGGGAAGAGGGGGCTGGAAGTTTGGAAAGAGGGGCTAAGATTAGGGGCTTAATTCCTTGGGAATAATATTTAATTATTATTCTAAAGATGTGGGACAAAACATGTTTTTATCCTAAGTTCTAGGAGAGGCAATGCATGCAGCTCCAACATGTGCAAAAGGGAATGCATGCAACCCCAGGAAGACAAGTGTTGACCTGGGAACATGTGGTTAAAAGATTAAGCATCAGCTGAGTCAGGGGTTCATCCTCCATTCCACCATCGACTATCTGAAACCGGGGGATCTCTGTGTCTGAGTTTTATAAGCCTCGTGCAGCTCTGAAACTCAAGGCCTATGATGTTTTCTTGAGAATCTGGTACACCCTATGTTTGAACTTTTGAGTCTGTGTTGACCTTTGCATGGATTACTTGTCATGCATCCTGAAAAATGGTGTTACCTGAACCGTGATGTGTCTTAGTGGCCTATTTTCATTTCATGTTTCCGCACCCCATGTTCCTATTGCTGTTGTCACCTGTGAGTTAACCAAATGCTGATGTTGTTACTATTATCCTGAACTTGTGGGAATTGAGTTGGAAACTGATTGAAGAACCGGGTGGTCATGCTCGTGGTAGAAGAGGCAGGTTGTCAGGCCTATGAGCAACTCTCTCCAGGTGAGAGAGTCTGTTGGGAAGTTGTTTTCTCCCAGAGAGAGTCCAGCACCAGATACAGAGCTCTGAGAATTCCTGATCCGACCTATTGTCGAGACCTAGAGAGGGAGGTGAAGCACCAATGGACTATGCTTGTGAAGGTGTATACTCCCAGGTGGAACATGCAAGTGGGGAATGAGATTTTGTGAGTAGTGGGTGTAAGAAGGCTCCTGGAGAGAATCCTTCTGGTTTCTCTATGCAATTTTCCTGTAACCTCAACCTAGTCTAGGATTTCCTTCCCCTGGGTGGAGCTTGGTCCTAGCTTAGGGGTGACCCACTGTTGAGCGTGATGAGTAGTGTGGTCTAAGGCTGGGAGGTTCATGGAAGGTCTACACGTATTTGGTGGAGTTATTATAGTTTCAAAGATAAGTATTAATTTTTTGTTTTAATTTCAATTAAAATGCATGTCTGTGATGCTTGCAATATTATCATGTATTCCGTTGCAATGATGTTACTATTAATTCCATTAATTCTGTATTTTAGAAGTAATACTATGATTACTCTATATTGTTGGTTAAATTTCATTAAAATCTATTAATTAGATTTAATATGCATGATATATATAAATTTATGAGAATGTTCCGCATAGTAGCCTTGCCCGACCGTGGGGTTGATGGTCGGGGACGTTACAAACCCCTTCCAAAACTTTGAGGTAAAATATGGGTCTCTGTCAGACATAATTGTCTTGGGAATACCATGCAGTCATTCTACCTCCCTCATATAGATATTAGTAACATTAGCTTCCTTGTGAGTGGTCTTAAATGGAATGAAATGGGAAGCTTTAGTAAGCTTGTCCACTACTACCATGATTTCATCGTGTTGCTTTTTTGTTCTAGGAATTCCTATGATGAAATCCATTGTCACCACTTCCCACTTCCACTCAAGGATGGTTAACGGTAGTAGCAACCCATCTGGGTGTCTATGCTCAGCATTTACCTTTTGACATTCCAATCGTTTAGTTATGTCTTCATCAATCTCCCTCTTCATGCCTGGCCAATAATATTGGCTCTTGACTGCTAAAATTGTTTTTGATATCCTGGGTGTCCTACATAAGGTACATTGTGCATTTATTTTAAAATTGCACTCCACAATTAAGGAGAATTGGGTACATAAACTATTTTTATGTACAAGAGAATTCCATCAATTCCCAATTCATAATCCTCAACTTTCTGTTGCATGTTACCTTGTTGTAACTTTGTTACCAATTCCATGTACTGCAAATCAACTTTTGCATCTTCATAAATCTTGCCTTTAAGATTCGTCTAATACATGTTGATAGTTGTAGCATGTAGTTCATGCACTCTCCTCCTGAGTTCATGAGTCACTTTGTTCTCCTTTCCCTTGATGTGCTTGATTTCAAAGTCATATTCACAGAGGAATTCTAGCCATCTACTCTGCCTAGCATTCAAATTAGGTTGATCAAACAAATACTTCAGACCATTATGGTTTTTCATTAGTTCAAACCTCTTTCCCATGAGGTAGTGTCTTCACTTCTTCAAAGCATGAACTATGTTTTCCAACTCTAAATCATGAGTGGAATAGAGCCTTTCATGTTCTTTCAATTTTCTGGACTCAAAAGATATCACAAATCCTTTCTGACTAAGGTCTCCTCCTAGTCCTTCTTTGCACACATCTGTGCAAACCACGAAATCTTCATATGGATCTACAATCTTCATAATTAGAGCCCTAGTTAAAATTTTCTTCAATTTTTGGAAGCTCTTTTCACATTCTTCTATCCATTGAAACTTCTTCCCCTTCGTTTGCAAGGAAGTGATGGGGTGAGCTATTCTTGAAAACCTCACAATGAACCTTCTGTAGTAGGCAACTAGACCCATGAAGGATCTTACTTCTATCACATTTTTAGGTGTTTTCCACCCTTTAATGGCCTCAATATTTTCAGGGTCCACGACTTTCCCTTCTTCCGATATTATATGCCCCAAATAGTGAATTATGTTTTGATAAAACAAGCACTTTCTCAATTTCGCATACATCTGATGCTCTCTTAGAACTTGCAACACCATCCTCAAATGATGATCATGCTCTTCTTCCAAATTGGAATATACAAGGATGTTATCCAGAAAGGCAATGACAAACTTGTCCAAATATTCTCAGAAAATGTCATTCATTAAGAAAATAAAAACAATAGGTGCATTTGATAACCCAAATGGCACCACTGTGAACTCATAATGACCATACCTTGTTTTGAAGGTGGTCTTGCTTATGTATTCCTCTTTAATCCTTACCTGATGGTATCCCAACCTGAGATCAATCTTTGAAAATATTCTAGCATCCTTCAACTGATCGAAGACATAATCAATCCTTGGTAGAGGATACTTGTTCTTTATAGTCACTTTATCCAATTATCTGAAGTCGATGTACAATATCATTGTCCCATCTTTCTTCTTCAAAAAAATGACTGGAGCACCCCCAAGGTGACACACTTGGGCGTATATATCCCTTCTTTAAAATTTATTCCAGTTGTATTTGTAGTTCCTTCAGCTTTGGTGTGCTCATTCTGTAGGGATTCTTTGACACTGGGGCTGCTCCAGGCGTCAAATTTATACAGAAATCTATATCTCTCTTTGGAGGTATTCCTGGTACCTCCTTGAACACATCTTCAAAATCTTCCAGGATTGCATGATCCTCCAGATTTGGCACCTTATCCTTAGTCTCTTCCTCCATATGGGCTGCAAATATTTCACAACCCTTCCTGTAACACTTCTTCAGCTACATTGTTGAGATTTCTCTGACAACAACTGCCCTGGAAATTCCTTGGAATGCTTTTTGATTTCCTTCCTCATCCAAGCAAGTGATTGTCTTGTCATGGCAGTCTAATATGGTATGATGTTGGTCCAACCAATCCATACCAATTAAACAATCATATGATCCGAAAGGAAAGATGTTCATATCTTCCTTTGTACTTAGTCCATTCATGGCCACCAGCCAAGATTTATCATGCTTGCTTCTTGGAGAATGTAATCTTTGCACAAATTTAGGATCTATGTAACTATGACTTGATAAAGAAACTATTAAAATATTAAAGGCATGATTATTGATCATACCTTCAACTTCAATCATGTGTGATTAAAACTCAACTTTATTATTGTCCAGAGTTGCATAGATCCTTGGTACACTCCTGCCCATGTCCTCCACTGTTTCATCTTGCTAAACATTGTGAACATCTCTCACCTTATCCTTTATGTGAGGACAATATATATACCTATGATCTCCTTTGCAACCCCAACATTCCATAGGTGTCAGACTTGGCCTTTTCCCACCTACTTCAGCCATCCTGGGCTCTCTCAAAACTGGTTGTCCTTGAGGACTATTCCTGAAAAATGGTGGTTTGTTTCCCTTCTGCCATTGCTCCCGCTTAAAATTATTCTTGTGAGATCGGAAGAGCGTGGGCTCTCTCAAAACTGGTTGTCCTTGAGGACTATTCCTGAAAAATGGTGGTTTGTTTCCCTTCTGCCATTGCTCCCGCTTAAAATTATTCTTGTCTTCCCAAGATTTTTGGAAACTAGGCTTTCCTTTTTACCTATCATATAACCTTTTTTATCTCCTTATGGTTTCTTCCATAGTTTTAGGATCATCATATTGGATCTTGTCACTTATGGAAGATGGAAACCCACTTAGATACCTTTGAATCTTAACTGTCTGGTCCTTGATGAAGGGGACATACTTAAACAACTCCAAGAATCTTATTTCATACTCATCAATGGACATACTTCCCATCTTGAGTTGAAATAAATCTTTCATTTTCTTGTCATAATACCTCTTAGTTAAGTACTTATTTTCAAAA
>CBVK0101984889.1:0-20419 GCA_900067695.1 Picea abies | reverse complement strand
AAATGTCTATGATAGGAGAATTGTCATTTTTTCTTGGTCTGCAAATTACTCAGAGGTCTAAAGGGATGTTCATTTCTCAAGAAAAATATCTAAGAGAAATGTTGAAAAGGTTTCAAATGAAAGATTCTAAACCTGTGGGTACACCTATGGTAATTGGATGTAAATTAAGCAAGGATGATGATTCACCTGATGTTGATCAAAGCTCATATCGATCAATGATAGACAGCATGCTGTACATCACAGCATCTCGCCCAGACATAATGCATGCTATAGGAATGGTAGGAAGATATAAGGCTGCACCCAAATAGAGTCATTTGCAAGCTGTCAAAAGGATATTCAGGTATTTAAAAGAAACAATGATTTATGGTCTGTGGTATCCCAGAAATCAGAATTTTCAGTTAACTGCTTACTCAGATGCAGATTGGGCAAACTGTGTCTATGAAAGAAAAAGAACCAGTGGAGGAGCATTCTTCCTGGGTGATTCTTTAGTAACATGGCTTAGTAAAAAACAAGGTTCCATTTCTTTATCAACCACAGAGGCATAGTACATTGCTGCTGCTACCTGTTGCACTCAGGTATTATGGATGATTCAGACACTTGCAAACTTAGAGCTAAAATACACTGCATCGATCCCAATTCATTTTGATAAAACTAGTGCCAATAGTGTGTCTAAAAATCCTGTATTCCACTCCAAGACCAAGCATATTCCAATAAAATATCATTTTCTGAGAGAGCAGGTCACCAATCAGATTGTTCAGGTCAATTACGTTCCCACTACATAACAAATTGCAGACATATTTACTAAACCCCTAGCCAAGACACCATTTGAATATCTCAGACAGAAGCTGGGTGTCATCCCGTCTCACATCTAAGAGAGTCCATCCTGTTAGGGGGAGTCCTATATTGGTTGCATATCTGATACCTCCTAAAATTAATGCAACAACTCAGGGGGAGCGTGTTTTCTTTAAAATTGATGTCAAAGGGGGAGAAAAGAACAGGGGTGCCTTTCTTGCCATCAATGCCAAAGGGGGAGATTGTTGGCATGTTTTACAGACAATGTATGCTTGTCATTGATGGCAAGTACAACAACAAAGATGGAAACAAACGTGCAAAGGATTGTAGGTAGGTCATTGATGACAAGATCAAAGTAAGAATCAATGAAAACCAAGAATAAAGTAAGCTCAGGAGTAATTAGCGTAGAGTTGATCGCATTGCCTAAGCTCGAGAGGAGAAGCGTCAGTGATCGTTGGATTCCAGTTAAATTCTCGAAAGAAGGAGGACCATCAGATCTGATTGTAAACAAGAAGAATGCACAGAAGAGGAGGACATATCTGAGGCATCATATCTGAGCATAAGATCTGACCATCGTTGGATTAGGGAGAACCATCGCAAAGTGGAAAAATTGTGAGAAGATCTGGGCTGTAGGATCTGGGATATCTTCTAAGGATCAATAGCCATTAGATATGGTGAAGCTGCAAGGTGGATAAGTCCAAGAGTCATCCAACTCTCCAAAACTGTGAAGGAATCCTGGCCGTCCATTGAGGACAGTCGTGGACCATTGGATCAAGAGGACACATGGTGAAAGATCAGAGCACCACAAAGACTCCATTTCGGAGTTTCACATGTCGTGAAATTCAAAGGAAATAGGTTCAAACTCGCGATATGCGAATTCATGAAAAGATTTGGATCGTTAGATCACCAAGAATTGTGGACCGTTGATCAGGCATAAAGAAGGTCTGTGAAGTGTCGAAATCATAACAAGATCTGGATTGTTGGTTCCATAGGACACGTGGCGAAAGATCGTCATGTCGCTAACTGGAAAGTCAAAGGAACGGGGTTCCCTAACCTCTCAAATTTGTGATATGCGAAATCACGAAACAATATTAACCATCAGATCGAGGTTTGATATGGATCGTTGATCAAGCACTATCTTGGAGTCTCGCCTATCGCGACTTGGAGTGATGAGAACCTCCATCTAAGGAATTGCGAGATGCGAATTCACAATGAGATCTGGACCATCAATACACCAAGATTTTGGACCATTGATCTAAGCTCCATCTCAAAGTCTTTCCTATCATGACTTGGAGTGACGAGAACCTCCATCTAAGGAACAATGAGATGCGAATTCGGGATGAGATATGGACCCCCAATTCATCGAGATCGTGGACCATCAATCACGGTCGATGAAGGTCATAAGTTTGCGAAAATACCGAAAAGGTAAAATGGATGTAGCTTGTGGTCACATCGGTGGAAGATGGGGGAAGGAGCTAGTGCAGACAAGCTCCTTTTCGGAGTTTCAGGGATTGCGACTGGGAGTGTCGAGACACTTGGTCACACGAATACTGAATTGCCGAATGCCGAAATGCTGAAATGAATGCAAGATCCCATGGAGCCAATCCAACGGTGCAGGTGAATTTGAGTATGATTGGAGGGCTAATGTTGCTCTTCACATTGTAACTGCTAGAAATCATTGATGGTTTCTGCCAGAAGATTTGAAGAGACTTCTATGTGATCGCCAGAGGAGCTGAAGAGTCTCCAAGATTCTTCCAGTGAATGAAGACTATTCTTAGAGGGGATTGACAGATGGATGAGCATTGAAGTCTGTAACTGAAATAGAAAGGATAAGCTCGACTGTGCAAGAGAAGATGAGTAGTCTCAACTGCTAGAGAGGATGAGGAATCTCAGCTGAACACCCAGTGATGCTGGACGCGTAGTGGGAACCACCAGAGAAGCTGAAGAGTTGCGATGATTAGGAAGAGCACTCGATATGTGGAGGAGATCGGCGCGGTATGAGGATGCAGAGGAATTGTGCACATTGCATTCACAAGGTGCACAAAATCTATAAGTACATGGTACAGAGAAGAGAAGCAGTTGCGATTGTGATGAGGGATTCAAGAGGGTAGAAGGAGGAGAGTACAACAACTGAAATGCAGAGTAGAAGAATGGTGGATCAAATGGAGATGGCACACAGTGCGTAATGTGAGAAGAACATAAAGCATAGAGGAGTGTGCAGAAGACACTGATGCAGACAGAGCAACGCAGTATAGCAGAACAGTGATAAGTTTGGTAAGCCAATGATAAATATTGTATCACTGTGATAAGTTTCATCAGCAAATATTTATATTTCTGGGTGGTAGGGAGGTGCAAGGGAGGACTGGTGTCCTTAGAGGTTCAAGTGGGAGCTTGAACACAGGGATTTGGTGCTTCCTTCTAGTTGGTGCTAGAGAAACCAGGGAGTTGGTGCTTTCTTCTGGTTGGTGCTAGAGAATCCAGGGAGTTGGTGCTTCCTTCTAGTGGGTGCTAGAGAAAAATAGAGAGTTGGTGCTCTCAACAAGTTGGATCTTGCAAAACAGAGGTTGTAGCCTCACAATGAGTTGGTGCTCATATGTATGATAATGTAAAGAATGTAAATAACACTTATCATATAAAGAAGAAGAGGTTTTTACCCTGTATGGGTTTCCTTGGGAAAATATCTGTCTCTATGTTTCTCATATATGTGACTGATGCTGAATGTGTCATTGCTTATTTCCTTGCATTATTGTGATCATCATTGAGTTCCTTGTAAAGAATTTAAAAGAAGCATAATGTATTAAGCACGGGAAAAACTGATTCACCCCCCCTCTCAGTTGTGCAACAATAAATCCTTGAATTAATCTTTGAGTCTATAAATTCTTGAAGAGCCCCTTACAAAATGGATATCTTCTTTCTTATATACAATCACTTGTAACTCCTAAGTGACTCTTTATATTCCCTTTAAAGAATTTGTTACAAAACTGTTCAGTTTCATTTTTCTTAATGACAAGTGTACGTAATGAGGACAAAATTAAGGTTAGTTGAGAAAAGGACAAAATAGAATATAGTTAAGAGCAATTTATGATTGCTATTTTGTCTTATTCAAAATTTATGTCCTTGAGATAAACTGTCCACACCTCCAATTGATCATACAATGAAATGATCCTTTAGTAAATTAGTTCTTATAATACTGCATTGTGCATGGGTATGTTGTCTTCGATGACCAACATATCCTTAGACAGGGTAGCCATAAATTCTTGGTTCATGGTGTGGAATTTGGTAGGTTGTAAAATATGCTGCTTTATCAGATCCGTGGTTACGTTGGTGGCTATTTCAGTGACCATTTTTCGATGATTACTGTTGTCTTGGATTTTTTCCACTAAAGATTCCATGGCCAAGTTTTGTCCAAGTTCTTCCAATTGAGGGAGTCGACATCCTTTGATTAATTCTTGAGCAACCTTATACACTTTTGAGCTTATTTCCATTGACTTGGTATTTTCTTTATTATCTCTTTGGACAACCTATTGAAAATGCTCTAATGAGTGGATATTTGTTTTCCTCTCCATTTTAGAGGGGTGATAATGCTCGATTGATGAATCAATATTCTTTGTGATCCATTGGTCGATGTAACCTATTCTTTCCCTGATAGTGTTGAATTTTGTGAGATTTTATTTACCTGACTATGTTGATCTATAACAATGGTGACCACTTGTTGGAAAAGATGTAGATTTTCATACATGTCTATGATGGATTCTTCCAGTTCTGTTCTTATTTTATCCACACTTACTTTGAAGTTCTAGATGCTACTTTCATATATCTTCACTTTTTGGAGTTTCTCTTCTATTTCCCCGATTCTTGCATCCTTTTCTTGGTTTTGCTGGCACAACCTACTAATATTGTCTTGATAAGCGTTCATGAATGTAGTGTCATATGTAGCAGTGGCTATTGAATTTTCCCCGAAGTCTCCTATTATGGGAACCTGTGTAAGGACCGAGATCGACATTCCTTGGGTTCTCGGAACCTTCTCTACTTGTTCTCATACAATATTTCCGCACCTACTGTCGTAAGTGAAGCTTATTAATTTGGGAAATTCACTTGGTTGAAATGAGGCTCAAAGTCCTAGTCCTAAAATATTGAAAAATGTATCTGTGCTAGTGCTTGTTTTTTATGCTTCTGGAATGTCAGCCACCATTGGTTAGGTACCATTGTTCCTTGTCTCAACATATTTATTCTACCTCTCTTCTTCAAGTAATTTATTAGTTGACTCCCTGGCCTCCTTTTCTGCATCTTATCTTTCTTCCATTTCTGCTTTTTCTTTTGTTGCTCTCTGTTTGACCTCTCTTTGTGATACAACCTTTGCTTCAACTTGTTTCGTGACTACTGTTTTAGCTTTGTATTTGGCCTTTTATTCTTTGATCTTCCACTTCTTCCTGGCAACGTCATTCTTATTCTGATAAAAATTATTCTTATCCATTATTTTCTTATCGAATTGTGTTTCTTCTTCTTCTACTGACCCTGAGTGTACAAAGACGAAGGTGGGGGATGATATTTCAACCAATTCCTCTTCGACCTTGTTTTGAGCTTCTTCTCTCTCTCTTTATTCATTTACTATTCTCCCTATGGATTGACCACATCTTTGGAAGATGATGTCAATGTAGGTTCATTCATTGTGATGCACTTATTCCTCATCCAAAATATCTGTCATGTATCCCCAGGGGAGCCCTACCTTGTTGAAGTGGTCCCTTATGACATTCTTGGGGTCTTGCCCTTGAAACCACTCTTCTCTGAAATGGAAAGATAATAGAGTGTTTACCTCTTCTTGAGATTTCTTGTTATTTTTGAAGAAGTAGGTTCCTACATATAGTGACAGTGGTGGCCATATTTCCTTCTTACCCTGATACAATATTCCACCTACCCCATGGATTATGGTTTGATATGCCACTTGTTGGAGCACTAACTTGTCTGGCACAAATTGAGGAAGCATATAAGGGGCAGTCATTGTACCGTACACGCTCATGTAAGTTCCATGTTCCATGAGATACCAATCTCCAATTCTCCTTATGACCACTATTTCCTTGTGATTCATGCAAGGGGTTGTAGCACCAAATATAAATTCATACAAGGGAACCAGGAAATGATCACATGTCTTTTGATATTCTGTTCAATATTTGTGCTCCTAGAGCACTTTTCATTATACATGAATTGTAGTATCTGAGGGCTACCATATCCATCCAATACTAGGGTATTGATGGGATATGAACATAATTTACAAGAGATATGAGGACATGTGAAATCTAGGGAAGGTTCCAGGTTGAGCTTCTGAAACTACGATAATGGTGTATGTCAATTTTGTTGATAAAATATCATCCCATTTGAATGACAGTCCCTCATCTACGCAGTAATATATCAAAGGCATGTATGATAGGGAGAATTGGGATACATCTAGTTCACCATACAACTAGCATAACATAGCCACCATGTATTGATAAGGTCTCCTTAAATCGGTTGTGGGGTATCCTCCCTTGGATGTGTGCTTGAATTTCTTGTCAGGTCTGTACCACTTGGGACATAATTCTTTAGCTGTGTGTTGGAATTCCCCGAGAAGCTCATTGTCTAGCTTATTTTATCCTTTATCGAGGTAGTAACACTTATCCAGATCTTCAGGTCAAAACGATTCTATGTGATCTTCTCTGACATTACAAATATACATGTTTCTCAGATTGACGTGTTTTATTATCTAGTCGATGGCATCAACAATGACGAAGAAAATGACATGGGATGCTACTCTGAATATACCAGATATTATGATGTTCTTGAATATTTTAAGCTCATATTGGTCTTCAACATTGGTAGATAAACTTGGTTTCTTAAACATGTGATACACATGTCCCCACTTGAGTGCCTCTCCTTCCTTTTCCAAAATCCTGGAGGTGTTATCATATGTGGCTCCAACCAATTCTGGTTCATCTTCGCTCTATCATTTTCTACTTGAGACCTTGGTGATAGATGCATTTCTTGCTTCCCTTTTCGGAGTTGTTGGTTCTCGACCAAGTTTGAGGAAACATTGGTCAGGTTTGACCACCTTTTTGGACTTCGACAGGCTGGTCGAGGATGGAGCACCCAGGTGGAGTTGAGATCTCGAGATCTCATTTGATTTGTGGACCCAGCATGGGGTT
The DNA here is from genome assembly GCA_900067695.1 of Picea abies. Lineage (NCBI taxonomy): Eukaryota > Viridiplantae > Streptophyta > Pinopsida > Pinales > Pinaceae > Picea > Picea abies. The sequence goes on along the minus strand of CBVK0101984889.1, from coordinate 13,451 downwards.
CATTAGGGTTTATGGGATGTCGGCCCATGGGTTTACCCATGATTAGGAATTTTGTAAGAGAATGTAAAAGTATAAATAAGTGTAAGAATGTAATGTAGAGGGGGTGTGTAAGTAGATAAGTGAAAAAGGCAAGTAGTTTTGGGTTGCTTAGTGCAAAAAACTATGTATGTAAGGCTCTGTGATTATTAGAGGAGTTGGCTCTGTGCCTTGACTTGATTATGGGAAGGTGGATCTAGGTGCTTAGTGTGCATATCACATGTCCGGTACGAGGTTGGGCTTTGTGGCTTAGTGCACAAGAGTAGAAGAATGTAAGAGATTGAAGACTAATAAAGAAGAAGAAGTCGTTGGTGAAAATATCCCCACACTAGGGTGAACCACGTATATCATGTGTTGATGGTTTTCTTTGTGCTATAATGTTTATGCTATGAATATTCTTAGTGCACTAATGGTTATGAGTGATAGATAGGTCTATGAACGATTAGTGATTTATCTATGTGGAATGTGCCAGATCTACTTTATGATGCTAAGTGTGATGTGTATTTTGTCAGTATTACTTCGCCGATCTACTCTTAGGGTTTGTTTTGCGATGTGAATAAAGAGGATAAACTAATGCATGTTGTTTTTAACTATCTTGCAAAGTAATTGTAATCACAGATCCGTGTCCCATCTTGGTTACAGACACTTGAGTCCTGTAACCCCCCTTACCTCTACCTCGGGTGATACTTTGCTTGCTTCGTAGGTGTTGCCAAAAGGGCTGGTAGTTAGGGTTTTGTTGGTGTGTTGTTGAAGAATTGAACCCTGGGTATGCCCTTGTGCCAACAAATGGTTCTGTTGCTGGGACCTGAAACTGTGATTGCTAGGAACTGAAAGAAAAGAGAATCTTTGTGCATAGACCTGCTGCTATAATGCGCAATACTCTACTTGACTTGGGGAGCTTTGTGCCAAGAAAGTAAGTTGTTATGAAGAAAAGAGGTAAATCTTTGTGCTTTGATAGAGTTAAGATAAGTGTAATTTTTTTGTTTCGAAAGCATGAATCTAGGTATGTTTGATAGATTATGTCCTAGTCTGAAAGCTAGGGTACAGTTAGAAGAAAGAGTTGATCTAAATAAATTTGATAGAAATAGAGAAAGATTTGTTATTCCTATGCATAGAAAGAATCTTTGGACTAATAATTGGATGCAGGAACCTAGAAATAATTTTTGTAGATTGCAGGCCCAACACTATGATCCTAGTGTACAGTACAAGAGAAGTTGGGGAACTTACAAGAGAAATAGAGGATTAACCCTATGTTATAACTATAGAAGACCGGGAAATATTTCTAAGGGATGCCCTGGTGCAGGTCCTAATTGTATTTATTGCAAAGCAATTGGTCATGAAGTTGAGGATTGCCCAAGGATGATTTCTAAAGTTGAACAAATGAACATGAGTCAAGAGAATAAGAGCATGTTAGAAGACCAGAAGGAGAAATGATCAAAGGAAGTTCAACCTACATTAGTACAATTAAAAGAAGTAGTGGATGATCACAAAGATGTCACTTTACCATAGATCTTGAAGGAAAAACAACACATAAATACAAGAATAGGAGACTTCGACATAGACTGTGTCTTGGATGAGGAAACACCAGTGAATATTATGACAAAAAGAACTTGGGAAATTTTGGGAAAGCCTACTATAGTATCTTCCTTGGGAAGAATAGGTTTGTTTAAAGGAAATATGATAACAATATGTGGAAGAGTTACTACTGTACCTGTTATTATTCATGGAATATTAGCTGAAGAGGAATTTGAAGTCATTAAGTTTGTTGATAACAATGCCCCTTTTCCTCTGTTGTTAGGAAAAAATTGGATCGATAAGGACCAGATCAAAAAGAAAGCAGAGGAAGAAGCTACAGAAAAGAAAAAGAAAGAACTAAGGGATTTAGCTAGAAAGATAGATCAACTGATAGAAGAACTAGAAGTTGAGTCGAAGCAACATAAGGCAAGAAAATTAACTGTCTAAGTTGAAAGAACACAAGAATATTTGAAGGACCTATCCATGCAAGAAGCAAGTATCTCCATCCAGGAAGTGGTAAGGGAAGGGATATTAAGTTCTAACCCTCTAAGAGCACCCCAACAATGTGAAGTTACTACACTAGAGGAAGATAGGAATAAGAATAGAAAGAGAAATCCACAAACAATTAGAGAAACTCGGATCACAGGAAAGAAGGCAAGGAAGCTCAGTAAGAAGAAAGCCAAGTTGGAAAAGCTATAGGAATTCACAAAGAAGACTTCATAGGAGGTAGGTTTGTAGAATTTGAACCTTGCCGAAACAGTAGAACCGTGTAGAAAGGGACTTTTCCCCGACGAAGCTCTATGACTGTTGGAGGCGCCCCGACCATTGGAACGACTAGGAAACACATTTATGGGTGAATAGACTGCATTTAGGACGTTGATACCACACCATAATGGACATATTTGTATTAATGGAAGCAGTCCTTCCTGTTGGAAGAATCCATTACGATGCTCACTTATTTAACCCATCCAACGCTGTGTTAGGACCAATTTTCTCCCCTCATGATTATATGATAACTGATTGTGTGCCAAACTATGATTTCAAAACCTATACATCGTTTTCCATTGATTACTCCATCTGTCTGGTCACCTACCCTGACCTATCCTATTAAAATATAGAATGTCGGGCGAACATACTGAGTTAGAGGAGTCCATCGAAGAGGTCCTTAATAAGTTTATGGCTGGAAGATCTATGTCTAAAGGTGTTTAGGCATTGTCGACTAGGGCACTATAGGATTCCCCTTCGACCACATGACATTCTAGCCATGCTAACATTGCGACTGAGAAGCGAAGTATGTTGGTCAACTGAGAGGGGGGGGGTGAATCAATTGTTACTGTTCTTAAACAATTATGCCAATTTTAAACTCATTACATAACACTCAATGATGACCACAATAATTTAGGGAAGTAAGAAATAGAGTATTCAACACCAATCACACACATGAAGTATACAGAGACAGATATTCTTGAGGAAACCCATAAAGGGAGAAAACCTCTTCTTCTTCATATGATAAGTAGTCTTTATTTTCTGTAGATTATAATTCTTATGAGAAACAACTCTTTGTGAGGCTACCACCTCTTTTTTACAAGATGCAACTTTTTAAGAGCACCAACTCTCTGGTTTCTCTAGAACCCACTAGAAGGAAGCACCAACTTCTTGAGTGTTCCAACATCAAATGGATGGAAGCACCAACTTCCAGTCACACGGGCACTGGCCTATATAACAGAGAACAATGGTTCTCCCTTGCACCACCCTACCACCCTGGTTTTTCTGGCTACAACCAGATGGAAGCTACAACTCCATGTGTTCAAGAACCCACTTAAAACTCCGAGGACAACAGTCCTCCCTAACAACTCCCTACCACCCTGAGATATAAAACTTTGTTACATAAATTTATTATAGTGATACAATATTTTTCAATGGATTACCAGTATCATCACTGTTATTCTATACTGCTCTACTCTACCTGCATCAGTGTATTCCTGCTCGCATCATCTTGCACTTTCTGTTCTTCTGCTTTTTCTTTGCATGCACACCTCAACATTCTCTTCTACACAAATGAACCACAATTGAAGACTCCGCTTCTCTTCTCTGTTCTACATATATTTATCATGCCAAGTATTCTACCAGATCATGCACACAACTCTTCATCCTCTCTGGAAGTTACTGTCTTTGACACTTTTCCATCTACCAATTGTATCTATGATGAGTCTTCATTCCACTGGCAGTTATCTCGAGACTCTTCATCTCCTCTGGCGATCACCCTGAAGCTATTCAAATTATCTAGCAGATACGATCAGTCCATTCTGGAATTTATAGAGAGAACCTCCGCATGCTCATCCCTTTGGTGCCTTTTCCCTTCTTGAGAAAACTACACAGTGGGTGCTAGATTTTTTGGCTAAGCCCCTTCCTTTCATGTGATCACGAACTGTGATCAAACACCTATCCAAAAGGCATTTCATGACTTCGTGCATCAAATATTATACTTCAAGTCACTTCGAATATCCCAACTCTCAAAACTATGAGGTAGATCCTAGTGACGCTAGCTCCTTCCCCTATTCTCCTCTGATGTGACCACTAGCTATGACCACATGCTAATCAAGAAAGTGCTTCGAAACTTCATGCTTCAGATATTTTGTTGTGAGATACCCCAACTCTCCCAACTCCCGAATTCCAAAAGCACATCGTGCCAGATCAACGGTCCAAGAACCTTAGTTATCCAACGGTTCATATCTCCTCTTCATACTTCAAGACTTCGCAACTCGCAATGTCAGAAGTTAGAGAACTTATTTTCTTCAAGGTCCATACTCCCAAACTATGAACTTTGTCGTGCCAGATCAATGGTCCATGACCTTCCTCGATCAATGGCTGTGATCACCTTCGCAAACTCAGACTTCGTGAGTTTTCTCTTCTCCTATCTTTGATTTCCCAATTTGAAAATCAACGTAATGCTGATCTCTCACCACATGTCCTACCTCAATGGACATCCAGGATTCCTTCGTACTTTTGGACTTTTCACTTTGCGATGTCGGAAGTTATCACTTCCTTTCTTTCATTTCCTGATTCCCAATTCTCCGCTCTCGTTCGATCGACGACCCACAAATTTCCTCGATCCAATGGTCCAGATATTCACAGTGCTTGATCCGACGGCCACTGTCACTCCTCCTCCTAAGCTTACAATTTCTTCCGAATTAGAAGATTTTATAATTATTTAAAGGCTTTGACCTTTGTTCCTCCTACGAGTCTGTCCCTTGGACCTCGTCTACACTTCTAGAAAGCATTGTCCCTTCTGAGATTTCTCTCCAATGTAATGGTAAATCCACTATCTCTTATAAGATTTTGAATTCATTCAGATTCTCAAAGGGTTTCGATCGTTTGGAACTCAAGGGCCTTTCTACTGCACTCCTGGCAGTCATGTGCTAATCCTCCTAATCTTGTAGATAATAATTCCCGATGCTATCATCATTGTTTTCCTGTTTTCCATCATTGCTCCCAATATGCCATCATCATTGTTGTTCTTGCCATCAATGACAAGCACACTCTTCTTGTAAACATGCCAACAATCTCCCCCTTTGGCATTGATGGCAACCTTGAAAGGCTGCACTATTCTTCCTAGACCTCCAACTGTAGAAGACCACACCTTTTTCTCCCCCTTTGACATCAATGTCAAAGAGAACTAGGAGTGACTCTGTTCTCCCCCTAAATCACTCTCCCCCTGATTAGATATACTATGAGCACTCTCCTCCTGATCAGATAAACTATTTTAACTTGATAACATGGTCATGCCCAACTTCTGGCGTAGATACTCAAACTAAGATTTTGCAAGCGGCTTAGTTAAGATATCTGCAATCTGATCTTTGGATGGAATATAATGCAAAGAAACAACAATGTTGACAACCCATTCTCTCAAGAATTTATACTTGATGGGTATATGCTTGGTCTTGGAGTGAAATAAGAGATTCTTTGACACACTAATTGCACTAGTATTATCACAATGAATTGGAATCGGTGCAATATATTTGACCTCCAAGTCTGCAAGTGTCTGAATCATCCACAATACTTGGGTACAACAAGTGGCAACTGCAATGTGTTCAACTTCTGTAGTTGATAAGGAAATGGAACCTTGCTTCTTGCTCAACCATGCTACAAGAGAATCTCTTAAGAAGAATGCACCTCCACCCATGCTTTTCCTTTCATCCATGTAGTTAGCATTTACTACCATCAAATTTTCTTAGATGATCAACATTATTTTGGATGTAGCATTTACTTCCAAATACTTTGAAGTGCTTGATTGATGCAGGTCAACCAAACCACAACTCATATGGAGTTTTATCACTATTCGGCCTTAGATGCTCTTTGTTTAGAATATGAACATCCGTGTGAACAAAATCCACCCATAAGGTTTGTGAAATGTCCCTTTCACTCATCATAGCCCTTTCCATCTGCTGAACTGATCTATTTTGGCATTCTACAACTCCATTTTGTTGAGGAGTACCCGGAATAGTATATTCTCTTTTAATTCCATGTCTGTCACAAAATTATTTGAAATCTCTTGACATAAATTCTCCTCCCCTGTCTGAGAGAGTTACCTTTAACTTCCTTCCTATATGATTCTCAGCTAACACCTTAAAATTTTTGACCTACTCAAACGCATCAAATTTTTCTCTCAGAAAGGCAACCCACATAAGTTAGGAGAAGTAATCAATGACCAGCATAAATTAATGTTCTCATCCAATTCCTTCCTTTTGTGATGGTCCACACAGATCCATATGAATAAGTTGAAGTGGTTTCTCTGAAGATGTGAAACTCTTTGATTTGAATTGAACATGAGTCAACTTCCCCATTTGACAGGATTCACATACAAAGTTATGAGGCTTAGATATTCTTGGAAGATATTTCATAGCACCTTCATTATTGAGCTTGACAATATGATCAAAATTCAGGTGTCCAAGCCTTCTAGGCCATAACCAACTTTCATCAAATTTTCTTAAATGGCATTCCTCCTTATCTTCCTTCAAAACACAAACATTGTTTTTAGTTCTAACCCCTTTTGCAATCATCTCTCATGTGTTCACTATTTTTATTTTACAATCTTTGGCAATGAAAGTGACTTCACATCCTTTGTCACACACCTGAATGACACTAAGAATATTATGCTTTAATCCATCAACAAATAATACATCTTGAGGTTTGGCTCTTCCATTACCTAATCTTACTAGACCTTTACCTCTAATCTTTCTTGGAGCATCATTTCCAAAGGTCACATTTTCTGATTTACTTTCTTTGAGTGATAGGAACTTACTTTTGTCACCTGTCATATGATTGGAGCATCTGTTGTCAATATACCAAGGGTTATTTTTTCTTTGAGCTTCCAACACTAATCCACACTTGTTATCTTCTTTCTTATTCCAAACATTGACGTTTTCAGCTCTGTGATTTGAAACTGGCTTATAGTTATTTAGGCGACAGTCTGCAACTTTATGTCCATAATTATGGTAGATGTAACATTCTAGTTCATTGAATAAAGGATCATAATGATTGTTATGATTATTCTACGTCCTTTTCCCAACCATCACATGATTTGCAGTCTGTGTTTGTTTGTTACTTGGATGTCTCATTCTTTGTTGTGGCAGATATTTATTCCTTGGGTGTCTTGATTGCTAATGTCTAAATCTTGATGAACAATTTACAACTTTGTGGCCAAAGTTAGAACAGTAAAAACAATATCCATAGAAAAAATATTTGTTCCTGGAAAATGGTTGTCTTCTTTGAGCATGTCAATTTCTTCCATGTTGATGATTTCCTTGAGTAGAGGGTGTATTATTTCTTTGTTCTACAGATTCATTTCTGGTACCTTTTTCTTCACTCCTCCTTGGCGACTAATTATCTTCCTTTGTTTCTGCAGGTTTGTTGTTGTCAATGGTTGTAGATTTGACAAACTTGATGGATTCTTTGTTGCTTGGATGACCACTACTTGATACCTCTTCATAACCCAAACCGGTTTTCAACTTTGGATTCCTTTTCTGATTCAGAATGGTGGCTAATCCTTTTGAGGATTTAATACTTGTCATATTCTGATGATATAAGGCCTGCAATTTCTCTATATATTTTCTGACAGAAACTACTTCAGCTTCCAATTTTTCACCTTTTGTTTTGGATTCCTTTAATTGTTGTGTGAGGATGTCCTCAATCCTCTTATCTTATTCTAACTTAACTTTCAACAGAGCAATTTCTTTAGATGGTTCATTGCATGTTTTCTCATACCCGAGCAGTAACTGTTTTTGGTTTCTTTTATTTTCTCTGAGTCTATCAATCTCTTCCATGGCACTGCCAAGTTCTCCTTCAAGATCTACTACTGCTTCACAACCAACAAACTCACTTCCTATATATTTAGTGTTTAGATATTCTAAGACTATTAGCATGACATCATTTATTTTACTTTCAATAGAAGAGTCACCGTCTTCATCATATGAAGGATCGTCATCATTGTTTACACAAAGGATTTTCTTCTTAAAATGATTCTCTCTATAGACCTTCTTGTGTTTATGATTTTATTCATCGTCATATGTCTGATACTTTCTTTTGTGAGGACACTTAGATGCAAAATTACCTATATTACCATAGTTGAAACATTTGAAGGGCAATTTACCTTTGTATTTTCCTAATCCTTTCATCAGTCTTCTCACAAAATTTGCTTCAATCTCATCTATATCGAATTCTGTGTTTTTATCTGCTTTAAAGGATGCCTCTATTGTAGTGGATTTACCTTTGGTGATTCTCATTTCATAAGTATTTAGGGTTCCAAGAAGTTGATCTAGTGTCAACACTTTGAGATCAGTTATTTCCTCTATAGCAGAGACCTTTGAGTTAAGTCTATCAGGAAGAGATCTTAATATTTTCTGGACTAGAAAAGATTGATCTATCATTTCACCTAGACCTTTCATAGTGTTGAAGAGTTCTTCTATACATAAGAAGTACTTACTGATAGTTTCGTCTTCATCCATCTTTAACTGCTCAAATTTTAGTCTGTGAGTCTGAAGTTTTGCGTCTTTCACCTTTTCATTACCTTCATAACTACTTATCAACTTGTCCCACATAAATTTTTCTGAATCACAGTGCATGAATTTGACAAACTCGGCTTCTGCAAGCCCACTCAGAATAGCATTCATAGCCTTAGCGTTGAAGCTGAATTCCATCTTGTCATCCTTAGAAGCTAGTACAACTGGCTTTACATAACTAGTCTCTACCACATCCCAAACATCTGCACCTAAATCCATTATGCAGGTTCTCATCCTAACTTTCCAGAAGGCAAAGTTTGTTCCATTGAACAGGGGGGCCTTATTAGTTGAAGTTCCTTCATATCTAGTCATGTTTAAGCTTATGGATCTACCTTTGATAAAAGGCACCGGCTTTGATAGAAGGAAGCACCAACTTCTTGAGTGTTCCATCACCAACTGGATGGAAGCACCAACTTCCAGTAACACAGGCACCAACCTATATAACAAAGAACAATGGTTCTCCCTTGCACCACCCTACCACTCTAGTTTTTCGGGCTGCAACTAGATGGAAGCTACAACTCCCTGTGCTCAAGCACCCACTTTAAACTCTGAGGACAATAGTCCTCCCTAGAACCTCTCTACCACCCTAATATATAAAACTTTGTTACATAAATTTATTACAATGATACATTATTTGTCAATGGTTTACCAGTCTCATCACTTTTCTGCTATACTTCTCTGCTCTGCCTGTATCAGTGTATTCATGCTCGCATCATCTTGCACTTTCTGTTCTTCTACTTTGTCTCTGCATGCACACCTCAGCATTCTCTTCTACACACATGAATAATAATTGAATCCTCCACTTCTCTTCTCTGTTATGTGTATATTTATCATGCCAAGTCCTCTGCCATATCATGCATGCAACTCTTCATCCTCTTTGGCAATTACAGTCTTCGACACTTTTCCATTTGTCAATTGTATCTATGATGAGTCTTCATTCCACTAGTAGTTATCTCGAGACTCTTCATCTCCTCTAGTGATCACCCTGAATCTCTTTGAATTCTTTGGCATATACCATCAGTCTATTTTGGCAGTTACAGAGAGAACATTCGTGCACTCATCCCTTTGGTTCCTTTTCCCTTCCTGAGAAAACTACACAGTGGGCACTAGATTTTCTGGCTAAGCCCCTTCCTTTCATGTGACCACGAACTGTGATCAAATGCCTATCTAAAAGACGCTTTGTGACTTCACGCATCAGATATTCTACTATGAGTCACCTCAAATCTCCCAACTCTCAAAACTTTGAGGTAGAGCCTGGCGATGCTAGCTCCTTCCCTTATTATCCTCTGATGTGACCATTGGCTATGACCACATGCTAATCAAGAAAGCACTTTGAAACTTCACACTTCAGATATTCTTCTATGAGATACCCCGACTCTCCCAACTCCCAAACTCCGAAGTACATCATTCCAAATCAACAGTCCAAGACCCTCAGTGATCCGACGATCCATATCTCCTCTTCGTACTTCAAGACATCTCAACTCACGATGTCAAAAGTTAGAGCACTTCCTTTCTTCGAGGTTCGAACTCCCAAACTCCAAACTTTGTCGTGCCAGATCAATGGTCAATGACCTTCATCGATCAATTGCTATGATCACCTTCGTGAACTCAGACTTCGTGAGTTTTCGCTTCTCCTATCTCTGATTTCTCGATTTGCAAATCATCGTAATGCTGATCCCTCACCACGCATTCTACCTCAATGGATGGCCAGGATTCCTTCGCACTTCGCGATGTCAGAAGTTATCACTTCCTTTCTTTCGTTTCCTGATTCTCGATTCTCCACTCTTGTCCGATCGACGACCCATGATTTTCCTCGATCAAATGGTCCATATCTTCACAGTGCTCGATCCGACGGCCACTGTCGCTCCTCCTCCGGAGCTTACAATTTCTTCTGAATTAGAATATTTTCTAAGTATTCAAAGGATTTGACCTTTGTTCCTCCTACGAGTCTGTCTCTTGGACCTCGTCTGCACTTCTAGAAAGTGTTGTTCCTTCTTAGCTTTCTCTCCAATATAATGGTAAATCCGCTATCTCTTCTGAGCTTTTGACTTTGTTCATATTATCAAAGGGTTTTGATCATTTGGACCTCAAGGGCCTTTCTACTGCACTCTTGGCAGTCCTGTGCTCGTCCTTCTGATCTTGTAGACAAAAATTCTCGATGCTATCGTTGTTGTTTTCTTGTTTTCCATCATTGCTTCCAATATGCCATTGTCATTGTTGTTCTTGCCATCAATGACAAGCACACTCTTCCTGTAAATATGCCAACAAAGTAAACATCGCGATGACCTGGCTAATGCAAACAATATCTCGTCAATCTTACTGGATTACATCCTGCCTTTGGCTGGCACGGTTAACCACGACAACATCCCACAAGTCTATGAGTACATTTTGATCACCTCGTACATCCCAAAGGGGATACACATAGAGGGAAGTCAGTTGGAACAGATCCCATCCTTGAAGAATAGTGATTCCAACCTCGATGACAGAAATAAATATGCCATGCTCTCACGTCAAGATACCTAATGAAGATGACTGGGAAGAAGCCTCACATAGTCTCCCATCCTTGGATTAAGGAGCTGGCGTAGTCCACGATAATGAATGTCATGAAGATTACTCACTTTGGCCGACATCATGAGGAGGTTGACGCTTGTGTTAAACTCCTCTTATCATGTTATCATGGAGGATACCTATGGATCAACATGTGAATTACAGTGGATCCAACGCTGATCCACTTGATCAAAGGATTCAGCATGTAGGGACCTAACCCTCAACAGTTCTACCCAGGGAAGGCCTCAGATCGCTCCTTGGCAACACATAAAGGAAGAATATGACGAAGTTGAGAAGGGAAAGCGAGGCTACAAGGTAGCCTCTATCCAAGATGGTGCAATGTGCCTCACCTATCAGCTCATAGCTAACAAGATTGCAAGAAAGAACCACCCCACGCAGTTCACCGGGTTTGTGGTGGACCTCGTAGGAAAATGCATAGAGGGGATGTAGATGAATTTTGCAAGTTACCTCATCAACGAGCTTGGGAAAGACTGTCGCGAAGCGCAGAATCAAGGATACGAGTTCCACTTCAACTGGCTACTTGTGCTGATTGCATTTTTCGCTTGACAACTGTCAGAAGGATCTACCTTGCCGAAGATTGAACCATCGGAGCCATTGGTCGTGAGGTTCTCAACCTTATAGTATATGAATGATATGTCAAGTCAATTGTAGTCGAACACAGTGTTCCAGGCCTACTATCAGAAACTGATGGTTTCCATTAAGTCGTTCCTGTGGATGACTCCGTGCACCTTGTACTAGTACAAACCAATCGCTAAGTTCCATGTAGATTGAAATTTCATATATATTACTGCACGCAGGGATGAGAGCAAGGAACAATTATAGTCTTATTACAAGTTAACTGATGAGGAAATGGAATAGATCACCAAGGAATGGCTGGCGGAGTTCCTTGTACCTGTTTCATTTGTAGACCTATCCAACGCTAACATTATAGGAATCCCCTTGGTCACCTGGGCCGAGCATGTCGGACAGACCAGTGCAAAGAAGAATAAGAAAAAGGAGGAAGTATAAGACATAGAAACTGACGAGGAGAACAATGCCTCAGAAGGAAATGGATTTGTCTCACCTGCAAGAGGAGGAGACGAAGTAAATCAAGAAGGAGGAGGGGACGAAGGAGAAAAGAAAGGAGAAGGCAAAGCTACACCACTGAATGATCCCCCTACCCAGGAAGAAACACCAAAGAAAAGGAAGGTTTCTCTGTAGAAACCCTCAGCAAGAAAGAAGACCTGCACCAGTAAAACCTAGCTATATGCTACTCTTACAGAAGATGATATTGGTCTAGTTCGTGGAGTGATGGAGGATGTGTCCGAAGATCTCTTGCAGAGATATGGAGAAAAGTAGGAAGATCTGTATGAGAAGGTTGAGAAGGAGCTGAAGGAGATACAAGAATCTATTCGCTTTTTCCGCGTAGTATCCACTACGCCTTGCTCGTCATAGATTGCAGAGTTGGGGGATGATTCAACCCAACTTTGAAGACTTGCAGATGGAACAAAGGCTCGACTTCAGTGAGTCCAAGAGGAGAAGGAGAAGGCTATAGAATCACTAAATAAAGAAAGAGAGGAAATCTTGGAGCAACTACAAGTTGCATGTTACTGTGAAACCGCTTATGAAAATGAGAGGGATGAGTTCCGGGCGATGCTTAAGGAAGACAAAGAAAATATACAGAGGGAAAAGGACTAGCTGCTCACAGAGCATACCGCACTCATAGAATTGGTGGGCAGAGCACTTCGCTTTGTGCTAGGCTTGGCACAAGAAGAACATGAGGAAGTCAAGGATAAAGTGATGAAGCTCATTGAGGCCATCCAACAACTTCAAGAAAGAATAAAAGAGTGGGAGATCCTAGCAGTACCAAGTACTCCATAGGAAGTGTGCGACCAGAGAGAGGAAGCCACTAAGAACGTAGTTGGAAGGATTAGAGCCCTCGCATAAGAGTGCAAGTAGTTGAGTAAAAGAAGTGCACAAACCTACAAATGCCTCACGGAATATCTAGAGCTCAGGAAGTTGGTAGCACAACTACAGGAGGCATAGCAGTAGGCATTGATAATTCAGACGCAAATGAAGTCACTCACTATAGTCGAGAGAATGAAGATATCACAAGAAAAATGTGCACCCCATCAATAGATTACTACCATCCAGGGTAGAGTAATGGAAGTCACATGTTGGCATAGGGGCAGACCCAGGTTTAAACGCTTCAACAACGCACCAACAAAACCCTAACTACCGGCCGTTTCAGCAACACCTGCGAAGAAGATGAAGTCTCACCAGAGGTAGAGGCAA
>CBVK0101984888.1:0-17858 GCA_900067695.1 Picea abies | reverse complement strand
GCACAAAGCCTTTTACAATCACTTGCACTTAGCTCTGCAAGTCTTAACATAGTCTAGTCATGCACTAAGCCCATGATCTAAAACATTTCCTCTACTTACATCGCCTAGATATTTATTTATAATTACAAAAAGGACTAAACATGGGTAAACCCATGGGATGACACCCCATACCCATTACATAAACCCTAAAAGCCCAAAAATCCTACAAAATGGGCGAGATCCCGAGATATCCTCTTCGCAAGGGTGTTTCGTCTTTGACCAGCTTGTCGAAGTCCCAAAAATGGTCAAATACGACCAAAGTTTCCTCAAAAATTGGTTGAGGGCCAACAAGCCCCGAACACTCACCTGTGACTCGTCTTGAGTCACTCCGATCTGGGTAATACCGCTTCAAAATCCTCGAGCTTAGCTCGAGCTACCTTGACTTGCTGCTTCGCCAGAGCCTCCTGCTTGACAAACTTCTAAATTACGTGCTTGGTGACAGGCCCTTTCAGGCACTGTTCTACTTTTTCTACCATATGTTCCAATTGTGAACCTTGTCCCTCGATCTCTTCAAAAAGTTTGTAGTTTTCATCCTGCACCAACTGGAGTCTCTGTGTCACCTCCATAACTCGGATCTGGATGACAGTGACCTGCTGCTGAAATACATGTTGCTCCTGTGACCTCTTCATTTTCTCAACTGCAGTAAGCAACTTCATCTTTTCTTGCACAGTGGAAGCCTGATGCTTCACCTCTTGGAGCTGTGCTTCCAATATCCTTAGCTAAGGATCTTTTGCAAGGCACTCATAGGTCTGCGCACTTCGATTAGTCAATTGCTTACATTCTGTGACCAACACCCTAATTCTTTCTACTGCGCTCCTGGCAATTTCTTCCCTCTGATCTTGCACTTCTTGCAGAGTGCTTGGTATTGCTTTAAGTTCTAACTCTACAACCTTTTCTTGAAGCTGCTAGATGGCCTTAGCGAGCTTCTCCACTTGGATCTCAACTCTCTCTTCTTCCATTTGTGCCAAACCCGACACAGAGTGAAGTGCTCTAGTCACTGCTTCTCTGACCACAGTCTACTCTGTAAGAAACTAGTCTTTCTCCCTCTGGATTTTCTCTTTGTCCTCTTCGAACTTAGCCCGAAGGCCATCTTTCTCTTGTTGCGCAACCCAAAGTTTCTCTAAGACCTCCTCCTTTTCTTGCTTCAAGGCCTTTATGGCCTGTTCCTTTTCCTCTTTGGTTCGATGAAGTTGAACCTTTTTCGAATTTGCTAACCTTCACAACTAGGTGGGTGCATCCCCCAGTTCTACATTTTCTGCTAAGGGTAGTGTAGTAGGCACTGCGCGACTCAAATGGATATCTTTGCAGAAACATGGAGCAAAGAAGGAGTCGATGTATGACAGAATAGAGAAATATCTTAGATACATCTCCTTAGCTATGGATCTTCTACAAGGCACTCATAGGTCTGCACACTTCGATTAGTCAATTGCTTACATTCTGCGGCCAACACCCTAATTCTTTCTACTGTGCTCCTGTCAACTTCTTCCCTCTGATCCCGCACTTCTTGCAGAGTGCTCGATATTTCTTTAAGTTCTAACTCTACAACCTTTTCTTGAAGCTGCTAGATGGCCTCAACGAGCTTCTCCACTTGGATCTCGACTCTCTCTTCTTCCATTTGTGCCAAACCCGACACAGAGTGAAGTGCTCTAGTCACTGATTCTCTGAACACAGTCTACTCTGTAAGAAGCTGGTCTTTCTCCTTCTGGATTTTCTCTTTTTCCTCTTTGAACTTCGCCCGAAGGCCATCTTTCTCTTGCTGCGCAACCCAAAGTTTCTCTAAGACCTCCTCCTTTTCTTGCTTCAAGGCCTATGTGGCCTGCTCCTTTTCCTCTTGGGCTCGACGAAGTCGAACCTTTGTTGCATTTTCTAACCTTCACAACTGGGTGGGCTCATCCCCCAATTCTACATTTTTTGCTGAGGGTGGCGTAGTAGGCACTGCGTAGCTCGAATGGATATCTTGCTGGATGTCTCTAAGCTCTTTCTCTATTCTATCGTACATCGACTCCTGCTTTTCTCCATGTTTCTGCAAGATGTATTCTAAAGCATACTTTACAACTGTGATGATGAGCTCAATGTCGTCCACTGTGAGCACATTCTGTGATTGAGGCTTATTGGCATGAGCCTTCTTTCTGGCCGAAGGTTTCTCCAAGGAAACCTTTCTCTTCTGCGATGCTTATCTTATGGTGAGGGGATCCTTCAGCGGTGTAGCTTTGCCTTTTTCCTACTGTTCTTCTTCTCCTTCCTCCTCTTGGTTTAATTCATTGCCTCCTCCTCCTGTAGGTTAGTCAGACACAGTTTTCTCCGATGCACTTCCCTTCTCATCACTTTCTATGTCTTGGACTTCGTCCTTCTTCTTCTTTTTCTTTTCACTTCTTTGTCCATCATGTTCAACCCGGGTGACTAATGGTCTTCCTATGATATCGGGGTTGAACAATTCTGCATCCTCCACTGGTACAAGGAATTCTATAGGTCATTCCTTAGTCATCTCTTCCATGTCTTCCTCAGTCAACTTGTAGTAAGACTGCAACTCCTCCTTACTTTCATCCCCATGCATGGTGATGTAGATGAAGTGTCGGTCTGCACATAACTTCTCTAATGGCCTGTATCGATGGAGTGTATTCGGCATCATTCGAGGGAAGGATTTAATGGCGCGCTTCAGCTGTAGGTACTAGGTGTGGAAGAAAAAATTCGATTTCCACTGCTTCGCCATATTGTTTGTATACCACAAGGTGGTGAAATGCACGACCAATGGTTCTGATGGCTCGACTTCTAGGAATGTCTCTTCCTCTAACATATCCCAAGAGACAAATGCAATTAGAATCAACAACCAACTGAACTGAAATTCGTAGCCTTGGTCCTGCTCTTCACGCCAGTCCTTCTCCAACTCGTTGATGAGTTAGCTCACCCAATTCATCTGCATTCCTTCGACACAGTTCCCTGAGAGGTCGACTACGAACCCAATGACTCGCGTCGGGTGGTTCTTTCTGACGAGCTTGCCAATGATCAGTTGACAATCTAGGCACACTGCGCCATCTTGGATAAAGGCTAACTTGTAGCCTTTATTCCCTTTCTCCACATCGCCATAGGCTTCCTTTATTCACTATGCTAGAGAGAGATCTACAGGCTTCCCTAGGTAGAACTGGTGAGGGTCCGGTCCTTGCATGTTCAATCCAGTGATGAGGTGGATCAACACCGGATCCATAGTGACGTGCCTATCTAACCACATATATCCTCCATGGAAGAAGGACATGAGGAGTTTAACGCACGTGTTAACCTCCTGATGTCGGCCGAAGTGGGGGATCTTCATCATGTTTAAGATCGTCGATCTCGCAATCTCCTTGATCCACTGATAGGGAACTATATTAGGCTTCTTCCCAGTCGTCTTCATTAGGTATCTATGTGGTGCGAGAATCACATAGGTATTTCGATATCCAAGGTTAAATTCAATTATCTTGAGAGATGGGATCAGTCCTAACTGAGATCTAACTACGCACATCCCCTTTGGTAGGTACACATTGATCATCATGTACTCAAAATCATGTGGGATGCTGTCATGACTAACCACACCAGCCAGAGGTGGGATGTAGTTGGGCAAGACTGATGGGATCTGCTTCACATTAGCTAGATCGTCGCAATGTTTGCTTCTTTTCTCAGTCACGGTTCGAGATGGCACAGATCAACGTCTAGTCAAGGGGGATGCATGCAATCCTCCAGTCGATGAGACTTGTACTCTCATGGATGTGACTTTCTTAGCCATAAGGTCTATTAATATCTCCTCCACGGACTTCTCTACTGTGCTATGTTTTCTCGACATGCACACTTGTGATCAAATAACTTAGGTAGGTGAACATATAAACAAGGCAATCAGATGGACGATGAGGTCTAGGAAACACAACACAATAAGTGGCCAATTTTCTGTTAGCTCAGTTATCTCAGTTTGCAAAAAGTGGTCCCAGTGTAGCATTCGACGGATTCAATAAGCAACGTCATAATGGATTCCTTCAATAGGTTGAAATTCCTTAATCAATATGAATCCATCCGTTGTGGCGTGGTTGCAACGGTCCAATGGCGATCTTTTCAACAATAACTGAGTTTCTAACTGTTCTGGAGCATCATTCTAATGGTCTAGATGCCTCTAACGGTCATATAGCTTCGTCGTGGCGAAGTGCCATTCTGTGTGGTTCTGCTATTCTGGTGAGGTTCAAGTTCTGCAAGCCTGCCTTCTGCGAAGTCTTTTCTAGAATTTCCTGTAGTTTTTCTAATTTTTTTTTCTTCTTACTGAGATTTCTTGCCTTCTTTCCTATGATTTGAGTCTCTGGATTTCTCTTTTTATTCTTAGTATTTTCTTCTCTTAGCATAGTAACTTTGCATTGTTGAGGGTCTTCCAAAGGGTTCAAGTGTAATACCTCTTCTCTTACTATTTCCGGGGTGAATGCACGTCTTTCTTGTATGGACAGGTTCTTTAAGGTTTCTTGTATTCTTCCAACTTCGACAACTAATTCTTTGGTCCTCTATTGCTTTGACTTATCCTCTTGTTCTTTTATTAGTCGCGTTATTTTCTTGGCTATGGAGTCCCTTGATTCTTTCTTTTTCTGTTCTATAGCTTCCTCCTCTACTTTCCTCTGGATCTGATCTTCCTCAATCCAGGCCTTTCCTATAAAAAGTGCAAAAGGGTCGCTGTTCTCAACAAACTTAATGACTTCAAATTCTTCTTCGGTCGATGTTCCATGGGAAATCATAGGTACATTAGTAACTCTTCCAAATAGGATTATCATATTTCCTTTAAACAAGCCTATCCTTCCCAATGAAGGTACTATAACAAGCTTTCCCAAAATTTCCCAAGTGCTTTCTGGAATAATATTCACCTGTGTTTCTTCATCCAAGATACAGTCTATGTCGAAGTCTCCTATTCTTGTTTCTATGCACTGTTTCTCTTTTAATATCTCTAGTAAACTGATGTCTCGGTGATCATTCAATGTTTCTTTCAGCTGTAATAACATATTCTCTGATTCTTTCTGGTTTTCTGACATATCCTTAGTCCTTTGACCTTCTTCATATCTTTCTGGTCTCATTTTCATATTTTCAACTTTGGAAATCATTCTAGGGAATTCCTCAACTTCATGATCAATAACTTTACAACAAATACAAATAGGACCTGTACCAGGGCATTCCTTAGCAAGATGTCTTGATCTTCTATAGTTACAACACAATGCCAATCCTCTCTTTCTTTAAATGATCCCCAACCTTTCCTGTACTGTGCACTGGGATCACAGTGATGGACCTGCAATCTGCAAAAATTCTTTCTAGGTTCCTGCATCCACTTATTAGTTCAAAAATTCTTTCTATGCATAGGAATAACATATCTTTCACTATCTCTATCAAATTTATTCAGATCAACTCTTTCTTCTAGCCATGTCTTAGTTTTCAGACTAGGACAAAATCTATCAAACATACCTAGATTCATGCTTCCGAAGAAAAAATTTCCACTTATCTTACCTTTATCGAAGCACAAAGCTTTAAGATCTTACCTATTTTCTTCAGATCCGATTCCTTTCTTAGAAAAAAGTTCTAGAAGTTAGGTAGAATACTGCGCACTTCAAAAATAGATCTACGCATAGAGATTTCTCTTTTCTTCACTTCCCAACAATCACAGTTCCAGTCTCAACAACAGAACCATTTGTTGGTAGAGGGGCAGACCCAGGGTTCAACGCTTCAATAACGCACCAACAAAACCCTAACTACCGGCCCTTTTGGCAACACCTGCAAAGCACATGAAGTCTCACCTGAGGTAGAGGCAGGGGGGGTTGTAGGACTCAAGTGTCTACAACCTAGCTGGGACACAGATATGTGATTAAAACACCCTAATAGAGAACTTAGCCAATAACATGCATTAGTTCACAAATCCAATCACATCACAGATTAAAACCTAGATATAGAACAACACTGTAATAAGCAGATCAAACACTTCTAGCACATAGCATGGGATCATATCTAACATTCATTCACATCATACAACACTAATAATTCATAGATATATCTATCATACATCAAGAACAATGAACTAAGAAAATAGATACATAAATAACATGAACAACATTGCACAAATCACATCGACACAAGATATACGTGGTTCACCCCAGTGTGGGGATACATCCACCAACTCTTCTTCTTCTTTATTAGTCTCTTCCAATCTCCTTGCATGCACCAAGCCATAGAGCTGACTCCGCAAGGGACAGGAGACCTGCGTGCACCTCACTAGATCCTCCTTCCCTGAATCAGGGCACAAAGCCTTACATAGTCTGTGCACAAAGCCTTTTACAATCACTTGCACTTAGCTCTGCAAGTCTTAACATAGTCTAGTCATTCACTAAGCCCATGACCTCAAAAACTTCCTCTACTTACATCGCCTAGCTACTTATTTATACATTAAAAAAAGGCCTAAAAATGGGTAAACCCATGGGCCGACATCCCATACCCATTACATAAACCCTAAAAGACCAAAAATCTCGCAAAATGGGAGAGATCCTGTGATCTCCACTTCGCCAGGGTGTTTTGTCTTCGACTAGCCTGTCGAAGTCCCAAAAATGGTCAAACACGACCAACGTTTCCTCAAAACTTGGTTGAGGGCCAACATCACACAAAGGCTACAACCAGTGCAGGAGGAATCTTGCGTGATGTTTGAAGAAATCGAAGGACAAGGAGCGCAACTAGGCCAAGTAGTTGCGATAGTAGAAAAATGCTTGAAAGGTTCTGTTACAGAGAAAATGATCCAGGAGTTCACTGAGCAAGAAGCTTAGGTGAAGTAACAAGTCAAGGTAGCTCAAGCTAAGCTCAAGTCCTTTGAAGCAGCACTGCCCAGATATGAGTGACTCGGGATGAGTCACAGGTGAGTGTTGGGGGCCCGTTGGCCCTCGACCAAGTTTTGAGGAAACATTGGTTAGGTTTGACCATATTTTTGGACTTCGACAGGCTGGTCGAGGATGGAGTGCCCAAGCGGAGTTGAGATCGTGGGATCTCATTTGATTTGTGGACCCAACATGGGGTTCATTAGGGTTTATGGGATGTCGGCCCATGGGTTTACCCATGATTAGGCCTTTTGTAAGTGAATGTAAAAGTATAAATAAGTGTAAGAATGTAATGTAGAGGGTGTGTGTAAGTAGCTAAGTGCAAGAGGCAAGTAGTTTTGGGTTGCTTAGAGAAAAAAAATGTGTATGTAAGGCTCTATGCTTAGTAGAGGAGTTGGCTCTGTGCCTTGACCTGATTCTGGAAAGGTGGATCTAGGTGCTTAGTACACAGATCATCTGTCCTATGTGAAGCTGGGCTCTGTGGCTTAGTGCACAGGAGCAAAAGAATGTAAGAGATTGAAGACTAATAAATAAGAAGAAGCCGTTGGTGGACATAGCCCCAAACTGGGGTGAACCACGTATATCATGTGTTGATGGTTTGCTTTGTGCTATAATGTTTATGATGTGAATCTTCTTAGTGCACTAATAGTTATGAGTGATAGATAGATCTATGAATGCTTAGTGCTTTATCTATGTTGAATGTGCCAGATCTACTTTATGTTGCTAAGTGCGATGTGTATTTTTTCAGTATTACTACGTCGATCTACTCTTAGGGTTTGTTCTGCGATGAGAATAAAGAGGGTAAACTAATGCATGTTGTTCTTAACTACCCTGCAAAGTAATTTTAATCATAGATTTGTGTCCCAGCTTGGTTACAAAAACTTGAAACCTGTAACCCCCCTTGCCTCTACCTTGGGTGAGACTTCACCTGCTTCGTAGGTGTTGCCAAAAGGGTCGATAGTTAGGGTTTTTTTGGTGTGCTGTTGAAGTGTTGAACCCTGGGTCTGCCCCTATGACAATAAGAACCATATCTGAACCTGCAAAGAAAAGGTGGGATTAGTGCGGAGATTAAAATAAAAAATAATACATAATTTTATCTAAGTATCTCTAGATACCCAAGGATTCACTTGAACTGATGCTTGGTGGGAGATCTTCATCTGAAAATGATAAAATGATAGTAGGAATGTTGGACAATATGGTGAAAATTAGAGGATAAATTACTCAATGGATGCTCTAAATTCAAAATTGGACAAGTTAACATTAACTTCTCTAATGAAAATTGGTGAAGTTGATGACAAGTGTTCCGATGACTATCAAAATAGTTGTTGTGAAAATATCTGATGACTATCATCATAGTTGGTGTGAAAGGCCTCAAAAATCATTGGTGGAGTTAATTTGAAAGGATCCGATATGGGTTGGCAACCAATCGGTGAAGTTAGGTTTAACTCCTCCACGCATATCAGAGAAGTTAATACAAACTCCTCTGATAGAATCAGAGGAGTTGACAAGAAAAGATCCAATGACTTAGATAAATTAGACACGTTGTGTCCAACTCTTCCATGGTTAGTTAGAGAAGTTCATGCCAACTATGCCGATAGTTATTGGTGGAGATGAAAGGAAGATTTCCAAAATTTTTGTGGCAACTCCCTGAAAACAAGAAATTCGTATTGTTCGAAACTAAGTTTCATTGTATGGTTTAATCCGGACCAAGGATCAAAATATTCCATTGAGGGAATTTTAGACTTGAGTTTATATGTGCCCTATCGATTGACTAAGGTCGATGTTGTCTTTGAGGCAAAACATCAGAGTTTGAAAAAAATGGTTTAGGTCCATGTTATTGGAAGTATCCTTGGTTCCCCAACATTACGAGACTGTGGTAGGAAATAAGAAATCGATGATTTGATAATGCATTGGTATAGAGTTATTGTGGAGGTAGAGGGGAAGAAAATTTCTGCAATGGTATTGAAGAGACCCAAGGTTTTCTCAGGTAGAAATAAATAAACATACAATGACAAAAATAACCCTAATCCTAGGAAAAAAACCCTAACCCTAGATTTAAAAAGTTAGATCAAGGGCTTACCTGTTGGTTTAGTGACATGTGTCTAGTAGGGTAGTTGAGGCGAGGAACTCTGAGCTCGGTACTTGGAGACTTAGATCCTATTCTTCTTCTTTCGATAATCAAAGTGACATTACCAATCGACGGAGGTCGAGCACCTATATATAAGAAACGTGCGAGTTCACATTAAATGCAACTGGTAGAATGATTGACGAAGTTGAAGTGAAGTCCTCTGGAACATATCGAAGGACTTAACACAAATGTTTCCAGAGTAAATCGAGGAAGATGAATATAACTCCTTCGATGCAATCAGAGAAGTTGACACTAGTTTCCATTTTCTTGAGAGGATTTCACACATAGATTATAAGAAAATGGAGGGTTGTGGTGTCTGACACAACAAATGGCGAAATATTGGGCGAAGCCTTGAGTCTTTGTAAAATGGTATCCACACACATATTGCTGGGGAAAGATGCATTATCATACACATCCCAGGAGAGAAAGAGTAGGTCCCATAGCTGTGTTTCTGACGAGACAAAGTGTGGATGATACAAAGGGGATATGGTTTACGAAACTTCTAAACAACAGAGAATGTTTTGTATCACAAATCAGCGGGGTCGATCCTAAGGAGAATATGTGATTGATATGGATAAATGCAGTATGCATGCAGGGTGGTAATTACTCTACATGTCAGTACAAAGCATAATTCCTGTTGAAGAAATAAAAAAAATTCCACCAGATCCATAAATTTGTATAACAAATGAGATCTCTCAAAGACAACTGCGTAAGAAAACAACTTCTGAGTGTTTTATTAGTTTAAACGACATAAAATAGTTCAAAAGGAAGGAAAAATTATTTGAAAAAGTGGAAAAATGTGTTAAAATAGGTGTAAATCTCATTTTTTACCATTTCATTTTCACTTTTACCCTTTGCAAAGCATTGAAACCCTTTTCACCTTTCAAACTTCTGGAGACTGGTATGAGGCGCACAAAGCTCGAAATCCAGAACCACTTGCACCATGTAAGAATCTCTTCCTCCTCTTCATTTTTAATTGTGAGTTATTTTGATTTAGTGATTTTTTAAGAAAGAAATGGTATTTTTAAAATCTCACGGACATGTACGTGAAGAGTACCCCTAGCGTTTGGCTGGGAGGTACTGGTGAGTTGGTGGCTGTCGGCAAGTAGGAGCAGGAGCAGGAGCAGGAGCGGCTGGAGCACCAGAATCATCGCTGCAAGCAAATTAGGCCAAGGTATGATCCTGAAACGAGTAGAGTAGAATGCACAGTGATATATTTCTTTAGAAGATCTTCGTTTTTTTTTTAATAGTGTAGTTGAGGGTTATGTGGTTTCTGCTATTTCCTTTGTGGGAGTTTGGGGAAGTAGGGTTTACTCTTTACCCCGGGCGTGGTTGTTGCAGTGGGAAATTTTATTATCTCTGTGGCTTTCTCTTTTTACCCTGGGGCGAAATTTTTGTATGCACAGGGAGCCTGAGTGGCAGTAGGGTTTTTCTTGATACCCCGGGTGTTTATAATCTTGTGGTCCCTTTTTACCTCTCGGTGGGTTTCTTTGTCTTACCTGGTCGATTTTACTTACCCATGGTGGCTTCTTCGGTATGTTTTCTTTTCACCTGGTCGTTATCGTTTTACAACTCATTGGCATGCTTTTTCTGTGGGTTCTCCTTCCCATTGAGGATTCCCACCTACAATGTATTTTCTTAATTTCTACCTCCCCGGAATGCCATCCCTGGTATTCCTATAGATTGTCCTCATACACATACGAAATCTTGCCAGTGAACTGGAATGTGGATCCCGTGAAGTCCCTGTTACAAATCGTTTCAAGACAGACCAGTAAATACTTTATTTTAATTTGAAAAATTTATAAACTTCACAGCATAAAGCACCATGGCTTCTGTCCGCTATTGGATGAATTGCAATTTCTGTTTTCGGTATTCTGTGTTTGATTGCTTGTAGATTCTCTTATTCATTAGTTTAAAAGATAAAGGAGGACTGCGCAATCCCTTTATTCCTTGGTTTCGGGGTCTGGTATTTATTGACTTCATAGCGACTCGTTGGATTGATTATATATATGAACTTAAAAGTAGAATGTAATTATCCATTTTCACATGAAAGTTATTCTATATATTCTGAAGTATATATAAATATACAATGACAGACTCCGTCTGTGATAGCCACTAAGATGACATAGCAGTCGAATAGACTACGCTGGCGAATACAGATTAGATAAGAACAACAATAAAACTAAGTCTTCAATCCATGTCCACAACTCCACAAGGATATCATCCATCTGGGAGGATAAAAACACATCGGTATTCATAGCTGGCAATTACAAAAAACGTCAAACCAGCAGACAAAATAGACTCCAAATTGGCCATGCCAGGCCCACAGCTCCATGAGGATCATCCTGAGGGTGTAAGGTTAGGCAACAGTAACCGTGGGCAGCTCGGAGAAGCTTCATTACAACTTGATAGTGATTTTTTTTATTTAGATTCTATATATCAGGTTACAAGGTAAAACCATATACCAAATCAAAAAAATTAGACCTGATCAGAGGCATTAAAAGTAGTGCGTAAGGGTATAGTTTGGTCTTTTATTTAAATTAATTATTAAACTTATTACATTATCAAGTAAATTAGTGAATAAAATTTTAGATCCACGTCAGACGTATCTAGGTTAAGGCCGAGCCCTTCCAAATTCCCTGACAGATCTCACATAGCCCGACCTGGAGCAGAACGCCAGCCTTTCACGCCTGGAATGCTCATAATTTGTGTTGGGTGATGAAACTGTGATTTTGGTTGCCTTGTCGTTGAGTTTGGCAGTGTGACGAGTGCCCACCGTTCGCCGGCTTGCTACTCATTAACCTGCGTTGGGCAAAGTGAGAAGAAGTCTAGCTCCTTTCCACCTCGTGCAATAAATGTGGGCGTAGGGTACTGCAGAAGTGATTAAACTTAGTAACTAAACGGTTGTGATAATATTTATATCTTATTGCCTGTTTTATTAAATTTTAAATTACAGCCTTACCCCCAGCCTCTTTTTACCAGTTAGAAGGGCGTATTAATGCGTGACCTAATTACTGTTTTTACCTGCTGCAAGGATATAGTTATTATACCCTTAGTAACGTTTAGGTGATATTTAGCCAGGGCTGGAAGGAATGTCGTTAAAATTCTATTGGGATTTAGTTAGTGGATTGCAAGGTCAGTTTTTGCATTGTATATCTAAAAGTTTATTGTGATCCTTCTCCATGCCTTAAATTTAATATTTATTAATGTAATTTAATATTTATTAGTTGGCAGTGACCTTACTCGTTCTTGGCAATGTTAACCTAGTTTAAAATTTGATATGCAATGATAATGCTTCTTAGTATTAATATCAATAATTGTTTAAAGCTACAATAATAATATGAATTAATCTCCATACCTTTAATTAATAGTTGTTAATTTGCAATGACTTCACTTGCTATTGGAAATATTAACCTCGTTTAAATTGAAATGCAATATGATACTCATTAATTATCAATGTTTAATGGAATGCTACTTTAAATGATTTAAATATCCAATAAATCTAAATGTTATTTCAACTGTTAAAATATTTATATTCGAATGTAAAAGTTCATCGATTTAAAATTTTACTTCAATGCTTAAATGTTTAATAGAATGTGGCTTTAATGATTTAAATAATTCATAAGGTTAAATGATTATCTCAATTGTTAAAAGTTTATATTCGAATGTTAAAAGTTCAATGATTTTAAGGTTTTATTTTTAATGTTTAAATGTTCTTTCGAATGCTACTATGATTTAAATATTCAAAAATCTAAATGATTATCTCAATGGTTAAAAGTTTGTTTCAAATGGTAATTTCAATATTTTAGAATGTTAAATGATTAATTGTTTATTGCGAAAGTTGATTTAGAACGTTAGTGTAAGGGTCTTAAAGGTTCCTTGATTTTAAATGTTTATTTCATCTTTAAAGGTTATTCGAATGCTGCTTTAATGGTTAAATATTCAATATTGACTCTACCACAGTTAGACCTGGGGATAATTAGGGTTACTTACCTTGGGCATTGTTATTTGCAGTGGTAATATATGGCCCTACCATAGTTGCAATGGTTAAATTAAAACAATTATGTGATTTAATTGAAATATTAGCACTGGAGGAATTGCAACGTTAAGTATGTGATTCAGTTGTCACATCATTATTATTAGTTGAAATGTCTGTATTATTAAATTAAATGTTATGCAGAAGAATTGCAAGGATAAGTAATGATTATTTACAATAGGAGTATTAGTTGAAATGTCATTGTGGGTAATTTGTGATGTCAATATTGTATAAATGGAATAATAGTGACCATGTTTAAATTGCACTGCTATTATATGGTAGTAATGTTTAGATGGAAACATTAGTGTTGGCTTAGCTTTAATGTTTATGATGATGTCGAAATTGCGACGTCATTATTGTTTAAGTGGAACCCTAATGACGATGTTATATTGCACTGCTAAGATTTGTAGGTTGTTACCATATGGCAATGATGATGGATCGCAATGTTGATATTGGCTTATATGAATGTTTAGGATGATGTCGAATCGTGATGTCATTATTGTTTAAAGGAATACTAAGGACGATGTTAAATCGCACTGCTTTTATTTTGTGAGGTTATTACTACATGATGATGATTGGGCAGGGAAGGCAGGATAATATGGGGGTTGAATTTATTGGTGGTACCTTAGGTTAAAGTCCTTTAGGTTAAGGTTAAGTAATGGGACAATTGGGCTTGTTGATGTCTTCGGGGCTCAATAGTGGTTGGTTGATTTAGTCTTCCTGACTTGCGTCTCCCATAGAGGTCATGTGTCCTTGATCTGGTAGTACTTGGTGGTTTTGTATTGCGTAGTCGGTCCGTGTCGGGCAGGATATAGAATCCTCTTGCAGCTTAGTATGTATGCCTATGTGTGATCTGGTGGAAGGAATCCAGTGCCATATCAAGAGTCTTTGGCTGTTTAAAGGCACAGTTCCACTCTTACGACACATTATGAGCCGTATCAGTAGTCCCGGGCTGTTTAAAGGTACAGTTCCACTACTGCGACTCTATTGATGGATTCCTTCATTCTGTATCGGTACTGTGCCTAACCCCTGGTGTCTGTTTCTTCCTACAGCTGTTAGTCACCCACCTCTTGTTCAGGGGCGCTTGCTTCTCGTTGTCGCTTTGATATGTCGGGTCGTCTTGTTGAGTTCATCCTACTTGCGTCCTGTTGGTTCGAGTTTTGACGTAGAGTCGAGGGGGTTGTTTCTTCTACACGCACACACACACTTAAACAAAAAAAAATTTCACCGGTGGATTGAGTAGATGTCCTTAGCTAGGAGGGTTATTACATAGATAGTTTCATTTCACCATCTGAATTAGAAAAGAGTGGTTTGGAAGCCTATGACCACAATGACTTTAAACAAGTCGAGATGGCTTCAGGGGAAAAATAAGCGGTAGGAATGAGCGTTGAAAATTGTATAGTAGACCTGGGAGCGTGTACTACCAGGTTGAAGGTATACGTTACTGATCTCAGGGAGTGTGACCTAATCATTGGAATGGATTGGTTAGAATCTCATCGAGATTTGGTAGATTGTTTTGCAAAAAGGGTGCTTTGTGTTGACGACGAAGGAAGGCCAGTAGAGATCCAGGGTGTATGGAGAAAGGTGTCATTACACTTTATCTCAAATATGAAGGTTAAGCGATGATTTAGGAAAGGGTGTCAACTATATGTAGTGGAAGAAGTGAATGAAAGGAAGGGACCCTCATTGGATCAATACCCGGTATTGTCAGAATTTAAGGATGTTTTTTTGAACGAGTTACCAGGGTTACCTCCTAAGAGGGATCTTGAATTTAATATTGAGCTAAATCCTGGTGGAGAACCAATTTCCAAGACTCCATATCGAATGACAGTGCCAGAACTTTGTGAGTTGCAAATGCAGTTGAAAGAGTTACTAGACTTAGGGCTAATAAGGCCCAGTGTCTCACCTTGGGGTGCACCAGTAATTTTTGTAAAGAAGAAGGATGGTTCCTTATGATTGTGTATAGATTATAGGGACTTGAACTGTGCTACAGTAAAATATAGGTACCCAATGCCACGAATAGATGACCTCTTCGATTAGATGAAAGGAGTAGTGGTATTCTCAAAGATCAATTTGCGATCAGGGTATCATCAGTTAAGGATTAAGGAAGGAAATATCCCAAAAACTTACTTTCAAACTCGGTTTGGGCATTATGAGTTTGTCGTAGTACCTTTCGGATTGACCAATGCACCAGCAGTATTCATGATCCTCATGAATGGCATATTCCAGAAGTACTTAGACCATTTTGTGAAAGTATTTCTAGATGACATCCTCATCTATTCCAAGAACGAAAGAGAACATCAGGAACACTTATGAGTGGTGTTGTCTTTCCTTAGAGATAAAAATTGTATGGGAAGTTTTCGAAGTGTTCCTTCTTCCAGAAAGAGATCCACTATTTAGTTCATATCATTTCCGGTGAAGGAATCTTTGTGGACCTAGAAAAGGTAAAGGCCATTATGGAGTGGCCAGTGCCAAAAAATGCCCATGAGGTGAGAAGCTTCATGGGGCTAGTAGGTTATTATCAGAGATTTGTGGAAGGATTCTTAAAAATAGCGAAACCCATCACCACTTTATAGTGCAAGGGGGTCAGGTATGAATGGACAGAAGAATGTGATAATGCATTCATTGAGCTTAAGAGGTTACTAACTAGTGCACCAATTCTACGAGTGTCGGATATGGAAAGTGACTTCACAATCTGCACGAACGCCTCGAAGCAAGGGTTGGGGGCTGTGCTAATGCAGGATGAAGGAGTGATAGATTATGCGTCAAGGAAGTTGAAGAAACACGAAGAGCTATACGTGACTCATGATTTAGAGTTGGTAGCTGTAATGCTAGCTCTGAAAATTTGGAGGCACTATCTTGTAGGGTGAAACTTTGAGCTCAAAATGGACCATCGAAGTTTAAAACATCTCTTCACTCAAAGGGATCTGAATGCCAGGAAAAGGAGATGGAGTGAGTTTATGAGTGAGTACAATTTTTTTATTTCATACATCAAGGGAAAGGAAAATGTGGTCGCAGATGCCTTGAGTAGGAGACCACGTGTCTTCTCCTTGGTACCTTTAAAGGTCAATCCGAGGGAATGTGTCTTGACGCAACTCCAATGAGACAGTTGGTATTTAAAAGTTACTTCAAACCTACAGAGTGGGAGGAAATTAGATCCAAAGTATGAAGGATATAGCTTGGAAGAAGACAAACTGTTAAGATATCGAGGAAGGATGTGCATCCCTGAAGTTGGGGATATTCAAAGCATCATGCTGAAGGAAGACAATCGAGCAATTTATTGTGTGCATCCAAGTGTGAAGAAGATATACGTAGACATGAGGAATTTTTTCTTTTGGGTAGGCATGAAGCGCGATGTAGTCCATTTCATCACCAAGTGCCTAGAGTGTCAACAAGTGAAATCCAACCACCATGACTTTAAACAAGTCGAGATGTCTTCGGGGGAAAAACAAGCAGTAGGACCTAGTGTCGATAATTGTATAGTAGACCTGGGAGTGTGCACTACCAGGGTAAAGGTATAATGTTGGGTATGTGTTATATTCTTTGCATGTGTGTGTGGGTGGGTGCATCAGATACGACGACTGCATCTGACAATCCCTTTGGGTATGTGTTATATTTTTTTTGGGGGGGGGTTTTGCTATTTTTAGCGGATTTTGCTATTTTTAGCTGATACGTAAATTAATCCCAGATTAAGGGATTAGGGTTTTGGTATCTACGGAATACCTAAAAACATTGTATATATTGTATGGAAAATGGTGAAATTCGATATAATGAAAAAGAAAGGTTTTCCCGGTTGAGGGTTTCCGGTAAAGATCTCTGTGTATTCTGTGTATGAGCCATTGATTAATTTCTGTATTGCTTAAGAATATATATGCATTGCTTTAATTCATAGGTTTAAAACTTACATATACATCACTTCTCTTGGGGAATATGACCTAATCATTGGAATGGATTGGTTAGCAACTCACCGAGCTTTGGTAGATTGTTTCGCAAAGAGGGTGCTTTGTGTCGATGATGAAGGAAGACCAGTAGAGATCTAGGGTGTACAAATAAAAGTGTCATTACACTTTATATCAACTATGAAGGTTAAGTGATGCTTAAGGAAAGGGTGTCGATTGTATGTAGTGGAAGCAATGAATAAAAGGAGGGGACCGTCATTGGATCAGTACCTGGTATTGTCAGAATTTCAGGATGTTTTTCCAAACGAGTTACAAGGGTTATCTCCTGAGAGGGAGCTTGATTTTACCATTGAGCTAAAACCTGGTACAGAACCAATTTCCAAAAATCCATATCGGATGACAGGGCCAGAACTTTGTGAGTTGCAAATGTAGTTGAAAGAGTTACTGGACTTAGGGCTAATATGGCCCAGTGTCTCACGTTGGGGTGCACCGGTAATTTTTATAAAGAAGAAGGATGGATCCTTACGACTGTGTATAGACTACAGGGACTTAAGCTGTGCTATAGTGAAAAATAGGTACCCAATGCCGAGAATAGATGACCCTTTCGATCAGATGAAAGGATCATCTGTATTCTCAAAGATTGATTTGCGATCAGGGTATCATTAGTTAAGGATTAAGGAAGGTGATATCCCAAAAACTGCCTTTCAAACTCGGTTTGGACATTACGAGTTTGTTGTCGTACCTTTTGGATTGACCAATGCTCCAGCAGTATTCATGAGCCTCATGAACAACATATTCCGGAAGTACTTAGATCGATTTGTACAAGTTTTTCTAGATAACATCCTCATCTATTCCAAGAATGAAAGAGAACATGAGGAACACTTGTGAATAGTGTTGTCCTGCCTTAGAGA
>CBVK0101984873.1:0-25803 GCA_900067695.1 Picea abies | reverse complement strand
TTGGATAACACGGCCACGTGTAACGCGAGCACATGCCCAACTAGTTGTTGATTCCTCCAGACACAAAAAACAAAAAAAAAAGTACTTAGGGTTCCAAATCAAAGAAAACATTTATCTTAAAAAGGGTTGGACTTGGATTCTTGCCAAGATATAAAAATAAATAAATCATTGGTGCAATAGATGGCTCTCTCAGGGGGGCGTCTGGTTCTAGTTAAATCAGTGCTAGAAGCCATCCTAGTCTATTGGATGTCTCTAGCCCATATTCTGAAAGGGATCCTTGATAGAATTCGTCTGCTCTATTATCACTTCATATGGTTAGGGGACATGGAGAAAAAAGGAATGGCTCTAGTTTCCTGGAGGAAACTAGCCATCGAAAAGAGTCAAGGGGGTTGGGGACTAACAAAACTCTTTCACTTTTCCAAAGCCTTAGCAGCCAAGATTGTATGGAGGCTCATCCAGGGCCAAGGCCTATGGGCTCAAACTAATAAAGACAAGTATATCAGCCCACATCAATTAAATAATGAATCTAAACCCCACACCAAAAAACCATGAACTCCTCCATTATTTGGAAAGCCACAACTAAAGCATTATCAATGTTGGAAGGTAGAGAAAAGGGAAAAGGTCCTTATGAGCCTTGACCCTTGGATTGGAAGTGAAAATGATCATAGGCCACCTGCATCAATCTCATCCATGATCTTAGATTGAAGGGCTATTATTCCCTTCAACATATTGCAATAGGCTAGGATTTAAAATCTGGGCATCAGCAATGGCTAACATGGAGATATTTGGAGCTCAATGAGAACTACACAGAGACTTGGACTTCCTACTTAAAAAACCTAAGGAAATGCAACATTTTTATCATTAAAGAGGAGGATGAACTCCTATGGTACACAAAACCCATGGGTGGATATGTGCCTAGAACTGGATATAAAATGCTAGCCATGGAAGTCTTCAATTATCCTTTGATTTGGTGGTGGAAATCACATTGGAATTACAAATTCCCAACAAAATCCAAAAATATTCATGTGGCTCATTTTAAATAACAAAGCATTAACTTGGGATCTTCTTCAAAAATGAAGTTATTGGGGCCTTGGAAGATGTTGCTTATGTGAATCAAATTTGGAAACAAATGCTCACCTTATCATCTTTTGTCCCTTCATGCAGTATGTATGGAGGGAAGTTGAAGGTATTATAGGATTTAAATCCAAATGGCAAGGGAACACAATTGAAGAAGCACTAAAAAGATGGCACAAAGACAAGGACACAAAAGCTTTCAAGGCCCTACCATTAACCTTGGCCTAGAGAATTTGGCTAGAGAGAAACAAAAAAAAATTGAGAATAAAGACACTTTGACATTTCATCGTGCCTCCCAAAGTCTCAATATATTAAGTGCCTCACCTCATTCTTTTATTTCCCCACAGTGAGTTCAAAGATCTGTCACAAATATCAACACCAAAATCCCTTGGGATTTCTTTGATGGAGCATCACAAGGAGACTATCCCAAAGAAGGAGCAAGGGGTATCCTTTTCCTCTCTCAAAACCATTTCATCATCTTCAAAGCTGAAATAGGACGATCCACTAATAAACACAATGAACTCGCAACTCTCAAGTTGTTTTTAATTCTAGCCATGGAAAAAGGAACCACACAAATCCAAGTCCTTGGATACTCTCTCCCAGTGATAAAACATAACACCCCCCTTCTAAACATATGATTATGTGTAATTAACCATGACTTATGGTTTC
Source organism: Picea abies (assembly GCA_900067695.1). Lineage (NCBI taxonomy): Eukaryota > Viridiplantae > Streptophyta > Pinopsida > Pinales > Pinaceae > Picea > Picea abies. Next base: position 24,060 of record CBVK0101984873.1, on the reverse strand, counting down.
CATATAATGGCATAAAAACATTGTACAACTGACTGTGAGGGTGAATACTTAAAGTAATAGCCATGATATCACTAGAGGAGTGAGAGCAGGCCCTATTAAACTAAAGGACCTCAAGCCTTATACATATTATTTCCCTTAGCCCTGATTTCAAGGAAAAATAATTAATGAGGGAGGTTGGTAGTTGAACAACCAACTACCCATTGAATGGAAGTATGGAGGGATGTCAAAGGGGACATGAAGTTGTCAACTAGAGGATAGCAGGAAAGATCACCATAGGTCCCCATGATTGACCCATGAGTTTCCTTCTAATAGAAGAAACCGAAGGACAGGTCAAGAACCTTCCTGAGTTGTACATGCAAGAGAAGCACGCGAAGGGCAAAGAGTAGGATCTATGAGTTCTTGGGTCGGAAGAGAAGACCCGCAAAGAGGAAAAAGGGGTAGGTGTGCAAGAGAGATCAGAAGAGCTCTGAATATTGGTTCCAAGAGCCAAGAAAACCAACTTGAGTTGTGAAGGGCGTGAGCTTGATGCTAGGAAAGCATATGATAAACCTTACAGAGGCACTGAGCTAGGGGGTGTGAGAAAATATGGACTAAGAATAGTATGAGGGAGAGTAACCTTCACCTGTCAATTCTTCCTGAGAATTTGAGAGAGACTCCCTGGTGGTATCATAAACTGGCACGGTGGTGGCCAGAGTGCTAAGAATGAATGCATATGATCGTATGATTGGGTGGAAATGTGAACACCCACAGTCATTTGGTTGGTTATATCCTATAAAACAGATAAGTATTTCTTATCCCATGTGTATTGAGTTAAAATAATTAGTTTGCTACCTGTGACTGTGTTGTAAATGTGCATGTGTGGTAAATGGGCCTGATTTTGTTTTGTTGGAAAGCACACGTAGTTGAATGATATTATGCCTATAGTCGTATTTATGAGAATAAATTCTTGTAAATAGATTAACTGGTTGGAATGTTTATATTATTGTGAATGTGTAAGCTTGATCTACGGGCCAGAGGTCATTTCATTAATGAATATCAGCATATTGAAAGTTAGTGAGATTGAATAATGGCATATGCCTTACTTCACCGACGGTAACCCTCTACCTTGTTACCAAAGCCAAACAATTTCAAACTACTTTTGTACATCGATATACGAGTGATGAGACTTAGTAGTTGTTGATCCCAAGCTGGAGTAGATCCTAGTTGTCAAAAGATGGGCCTTTACCCTGTTGAAATTTCATTATAGACTTTCGTTAGTCCATATCCATTACATATGAAGGTGGATATAACCTCCATTGTTGATATCTATCACGAGGATATCGTTAGATCCCAGGATATCAACGATCGATCAAGGGATGTTAGATCTATCGGTCGAAATATCGTAGTCATAGATCTTCGTAAAATCTTGGGAGGGAGTCCAGCATCCCAAGGTACTAAAGCATCGGACCTCAAGAGAATTCTAAGTCTAAACCCCTTTAGAAGTCTCAATACCTGATATTAGGGACTAGGGTTCCAACCCCTAGTTCCAACCCTTTAATTTTAAGCGTAAGCCCGAGAGAGAGAGAGTAATGTTAGGAGAGACGTGTCATGACAACATGGAAAATAGGAGGTCAAGAGATTGACACTTTTCAGCATTTGATTTGCTGGCAAGTCAAGTGTGGACCCCAATTAGGTTCAAGCCTATGGAAGAGCGCCTTAAACCTAAGCCGTCAGATCTAGAGAGACAACAAATTTAAGTCGCAGATCTCATGGTGAAGACCAGGGGTCGCAACCTCGTGATTAACAGTCCCTAATCACCTCGTAATCCATGTATAACACACCTTGGGGAGTTTTAGGTTACAAGAGATAGGGAAATTGTCGTAGTCTGAAATATGCAGAGACGAGAACCGTCGATCTGTGGATTGATGAGATAATATCCATCGTCTGATGCTTGGATCCACGACCACACCAGAATCATGAAAGGAAATCTTGACAGACGTCGAATTTGAGTGTGAGAGATCTCAACCATGGATCTCATAGACCTGTAAACCTGAGAATCAATGTAGTAATTTGTCCCTTAATCACAAGATTACCCTAACTGAGTATCTTCTAATACCTAGATGTCGGGCTTCAGAAATTTTTAGGGTTGTAGTTTGTCGAGAAATCTTCGATGTCCGCTACCCAGTGATGACATGTCACTTGACGAATGACCCATGTTTCATGACGTGGGAGGGCCACGTGTCATCCCTCGGTGGTTCCATCTGTCACCTCAATTTGGAATGTTTGGACAAATATCCATAGGGGAAATTGGTGCCATGTGTCAAGTGGTACAAGTGACACATGTCATGTTAGGTGGCAGACAGTGGTAGGACCATGTGTCAAGAATGGGTTGTGCCATGTTTCATACTAGGTGACCGACAATTGTTGTATGCCACACTAGATGGTAGGTGAGTCTAAGCCACGTGGAAATTTGTGGTAGTGCCACGTGTACCTAGGTGCCAGTTCATCTCAGTTAGGGCCCTTTACGAATTAGTAAAAGGGTCGAGGTCCCGAGATTCCAATATCTAGGATCCCAAGGCCCCGCGGTCCTAAGAAACTGGGGACAGGTGTCATTGTTTGGTGAAAGTGGGTTTTAGGAGAATGTAAAGCATATTGTTGTGCGCGAGGAAGGTCGGGGCCCGAAGTGCTAAGGGTCCGGTGTCCAGGTGACAAGCGTCAAGCCAACGATGCCCTGCATGGAGGAAAGGGTAGGAAATGCTAGTGCCACGTCAGATGGGAACAATGACATGGAGCCACGTGGTAGTACGGAGGCGCTTGACCATTAAAGGTCCAGAAACTTCAAAGGGTCATAACTTTTGATCTAGAGCTCTGTTTTGAGCAAACTTACAGCCATTGGAAATCTCTTAGAGAGAAGAAGATAATGATATCCTTTTTAAAGGGATTTGAAGAGGCTTGGGAAAAGAAAAAATTTAATACATCATCCCTTAAAGGGGTACTTAGGGGGTTGGGTTTCTTACATAAAATGGTTAAAGGGTGAAGTTGTGTTAAGGAACTTGATTCTCTAGCCACTATTATTTGATATCAAGAACCTCCAAGCTTCATTTTCTCACACTAAATTTTCTCACATATACAAGGAAAATAACTTGGATGTTGATAGACTATCCAAAGATGGCCTCGAGTTGCAAGAAGGCACCTAGGAAATCAATGAGTCCCTCTAGGGAAAAGTTACTTCTTACTTTCATGAGTCATTGATTTAACTTTCTCTAAATTCTTAGTGATGATTAGATAAATATGCCACCTCAAAGATGGTTCTAGAATTTTTCTTTGAATGCTTAAGGTTAGATTTCTTTCTATGATAAAAAAATTTGTTGTTGAATACACGATAAGTTGATTTTGTAAAATACTACTTCAGGGGTGATTTGTAGTATTGTAAACCTTTAAATCATGCTTCCTCATAGGTTGATCATCAAAATAATCCAAATTTCTATTATGTACAGACCTTTGGTCCATACTTTTTGACCCAACAGGCTATCTGAAATGCCACCTTTTTTTAATTTTTCTTTTTGTCTAGCGTCTCTTTTTTTAGGCCATAGTTTGAAGAATGCCATGATTTTAAACTTGAGAGAAACAAAGTGCAATTGGTAGCACCTTTTTATTTGAGGATTGATTTTAAGATTTTGATTACACCATACCAATTATTAAGGTCAGGGTTTCAAACAAGTTGTAATTTTAACTCCCCAGAAAAGGGTGTTACTAGTAGTACCAATTTTTTATTCAAATATTGATTTTAGGGCTTTGGTTAAGATGGTATTCATTGTTAAGGTCATGGTTTCAAACAAGTTGTAGTTATAACCTTGAAAAAAGGTGCTACTAGTAACATTGTGTTTCAATTCAAGAGATGATTTTATGATATTTATTACAATTGTTTTGATTGTAAAGGACATGGTTTCAAACATTGTAATTTTAACCCTGAATAAAATGTGTTATTGGTAGCAACCACTTTCAATTCAAGGGTTGATTTTAAGGTTTTTGGTCACAACATTACAAGGTTCTAAGGCCATGGTTATAAAATGTTGTCATTTTAACACCCCCCAAAAAGAGTGCTTTTGGGAGCACGGTTTTTTTATTCCAAGGTTGATTTGGGTGTTTTTTACCCAGATATATGGATTTTTAGGGCTAGACTTCTCATTTTGAGGTCATAGTTCTCATCAAGTCGATTACTATATTTTAATTATACTGCTCTAAATAAAATAAAACATACTAACTACATCATGATATTAAAAAGAAAAAAAAATAACAAAAAAAATTATTATTCATATATCACAACATCGAAAAAGTTGGAAGTTGAAGGTAAAATTATATAAAGTTTGTTAGAATATAAAGCTTACTTGATGCAATAAAGCCACATTCATATAAGTGACTAATAAAACATTATTTAAATAATATTTAAATAAATTAGTTACATGTAACGAAATCACAATTCCTTCACCAATATATAAAAGGGGATCAACCCCATTGTATCAATTGATTTCATTGTAATAAAAGCATATTGTTTACATGAATCCATTAATTTTGTTCCTAATCATGTTTCGAAGATTTCTTGTATATTTAGAAAAATAACATGGTATCAAAGCCCGAAAGATACAAAGTTCATGTATATTCAAGTGACTGAAAGTATATTTGTTCAAAGTTCAAGATTATTAGGAGAATTAGAAGAGGGATATTTAAAAGGTTGAAGCGATGAAAGGAAGTTGAGTTGCTATGAACCCATCAAATTGAATCCATTATATGGAAGCAACTACCATATTATATACATGGAGTATCATCATACTTGTCAACCAACCAAGGAGCTGCCATATCACAAATCATGAACGAAGATATTGGAGTTTATCATCTTGTTGTGAGAGGGTATCAAATGAGAGTTGTCATATTCATTGAACTAGAGGGTACCAAAGGAACTATTATATTTAGTAGAGTTTTGATAATGAGTCACCTACCATATTGAATAGAAAAGGGAGTTGTGGTGAATTTGACAAATACTTTTTTGACATGTAAAGGAGCCACCATATCTCGTAACAATTCAAAAGAGCCACCAAGGATGCAGTTTCCAAGGAAGAAATCAACGAACTATATTTTTGCTCACCACCATTTATCAATAAAGAAGAAACTTGAAAGGCAAAGATGTTGCTTGTATTAACCACCACCAATCCCATCCTATCATATAGTCGTCAGTGAGAGAAATGTTGAGAGATAAGATTTTGAAGAACATTGTTGGTCCATATGAAATAAAGAAGAAGAAAAAAGATCATCCTGTAGCTACCATTCTTGATTTTGAAAGGAAATCGAATGACTTGTATTCGAGAAAATAATTGTGCCAATGCACATGCACATATGTTATACAAAATGCAGAAGAAGAGAAGAGAATTCATGGGATGAGAGTAACCAATGTCATTGAGGCAAAATATTGAACAAAACTAGTGGAAAGGTGAGATTATTCATTATAGAGGTATTTTGTTTTTTGAAGTTTATATGGCGAGCAAACATACATAGAATTTTTACTTTGATCTAAATTATAGAATCCCTAGCAAAAATTCGCAAGTGGTTTTTAGAAGCAAGTTTATTTCTATAAGATCCATAAGGAAACAATAGAGATATGCATTATGTTTGGTTCCAAAAATCATGACTAGAGACATAAATCATGAGCAGAGGTAGAGAGATTTTTTTAGTTTCATAAGTTGTTTTATTTCCAATGTTTATTTTCAGCAAATGTAAGATTGACATGGGTAACTAGGCAACCACCTTGGCTAGTACCTCTATGACTCAACAAATGGAGATATTTCCATAAGGATATGTGATGTTCAACCTTGTATCAGTCCTTGTGATCAATATAACAGAGAAGCCTTTATCCATTTTCCTTATTAGAACAAAGGACAATAAAAATAGATGGTTCTTTAATGATTTAAGAGGTCCGCACTTAGCAGACAAGAAAGGGATCAAGTGTAGGTGATGCTCAACATGAATTGTTTCCTAGATAGTTTAGGGGTTTATGGATCTCAAGAATTATTCCCTAATAATGGGGTTATGAGACATGCATGTAGATTTATATCCAGTAATCTTGGAATATCTATGACTTGGGATTTTTGGGAGGTGGAATATGGGAATTCAAGAATTTAGCTCATGAGCTACACCATTATGAGGTTTACGAGGCAACTTAATGGATCCCTACTTAGTCTAAGTATTGTCTATCAAAGAGAAGAAGATGATTGATGGTTTAGCATATGCTTTTAATTATACCATATGCCTTAAGAGAGGGTGCTAGAATATAAGACTTACTTGATGTAATAAAGTCACATTCGTTTGTAGACTTGGAAACAACACAAGCTCCTAGGATTGAGGAAGTTATGGAATATCTACAAAAATCTGTCATTCCCTTTGGGTCGAGGATGGACCTAAACATGAGTCTTGTAGGGTCTATTGAGGAAGCGGTGGGGTCAGCGTCGAAGACATTCTAGAATCATGCTTTGATCAACAACTCAAGGTTAAATGGTGTGTCCATTTTATCATTTCCCTCTTTCTATTTTTTAGTATCCCCGTTACCCTTCTTGGGAGGTTTATACTATTCTCATGAGCTATGGGTCGTATTGAGAAGGAAAATATGCCCCCCATCCCTTAAAAAACAATTCCCTTCAAAACCCTCCTCCTGAAGTCTCTAAAATCGTGGTTGTGACCATGTCTCAGATTTTATCTCTCACGTAGAGCTATGAGTCCTCTCAAGACTAGGAGGAAGCTTCTATTCACTATAACTTGCGCTCATGGGGGATAGGCACTGAGCTAGATGTCGACAGGTCGACAAGTTCTCATCGAAGGGGAACTTAGAGCAGTGATGTCCCATTAAAGGGTTCCTTATTAAAGATTCTCTCTTTTAATTGTAAGGGCCTCGTAAGATTGCCCAAAAAATTCTGCCTTGAAGAGGTTGTATGACTCTATACAAGTAAATCTAATTTTTTTGCAGGAGATAATGTGGGTCGGGGAAATAGTCATTAAGGTTTTGGAATAGGTGTTCAATGGATGGTGTTTCATTACTAATGATGTTTAGGGGCACTCTGGGGATCTGGCTATGGGATGGAATCCACTTACACTTAAAGTTTCTAACCAATGGTCCTTTGCTTCAGGATTAGGTCTAGATTTTACCTCACATGAGCTGGGGTTGAGTTGCCTAACCATCAACATTTATGACCCATATGTTGAGCGGGTACAATACTAGGATATCCTCTTTCAAAAATCATTTATTAAGGCTAATTGATTGGTCCTTGGGGGCATCTAAACTTCTCCATCAGTTTGGATGAAATATGGGGGTCACGAGATGTAAGAGATTCATTTTCATATCATTTTGTTCAGAATTTTTATGAGAATGGCATGATCGATGTGGAGTCGTTCAAACTTTGAGCTACATGGAGGAATAATAAGACCAGGGATGATCGTATTGATAAAAGATTAGACTATTTCCTAGTATCGAAGAAGCTACTTGATATATGTTATAGGAAAGGCAATGGGTTAATGATGGGGGTGAATCAGATCATTTTTCTATAGTGTTGGAGTTGGAGGGAAGGGGGATGAGACCAGCAAGCCCCTTCAAATTTTGTTTGGGTTGGCTAAAACACGAACACTTCAAGGATTTGGTCAAGAAATTATGGATCTCACTCGATGAGAAGAGGAAAGGATTGGCCCCACTTCAATTTGATGCTAATTTAAAGAAGTTGAAACAAGTGGTTGTAGCTTGGGCACATAAAAAACGCCTAAGAGATGACCAAGATCTTCAAGAAGTAGAAGAGAAAATTCATTTAATTTATGATATCGGGGATGGTAGTTATGAGAATGAAGAATCAAAAGCAGTGTTGGTGGCTTTGGAGGCTGAAAGGAGGATACTTTTTGATGAAAAGGATGAGGTCTGGCATTTAAAAAGTAGGGCTATCTAGCTAGAGTGCGGGGACAAAAATACAAAAAAAAAAATCATGCATATGTGAAGGGTCACTGAATAAAGAATACAATCTGGCATGTGAGGGGGCCAGACGATGTTCATGTGGATTCATTTGAAGGTATAACAAATATGGGTAGGGATCACTTTGAGTCTTTGTATAAAGCAAAGGAGCATGCCATGATTGCTGAGATCATAAGAATAACACATGTTTTTCCTAGCTTCGCAACAAAGAAAGACAACCAAAACTTGATGGGAGAAGTGATAGTATATGAACTTAAGGAAGTCCTCCAGAGCTTTCAAAAGGACAAGAGCCCAGGCCCAGATGATTGGCCCATCAAATTATATCTAGGGTTTTTTTATTTGATTGGGGAGGATATATTACGTGTGGTGGAAGAGTCGAGGTTCGAGGGAAAAGTGTTGGCCTCCTTCAACTCTACCTTCATCACATTCATCCCAAAGGATGATAATCCATATTCCTTCGAAAATTTTAGACATATTTCTCTCTGCAACTGCACATACAATATAGTGACAAAGGTGATCGGAAAAATAATAAAGGTTTTTCTCTCCAAAACAATTTTATGTGAATAGTTCAATTTCTTGGAGGGGAGACAAATTCATAAAGTGATTGGTGTAGCACAGGAAGGCCTACACAACATAAAGACAAGGATTCAGAAAGACACTATACTTAATATAGATATATCCAAGGCTTACAATGGTGTGAACTATATCTATATAAGATTACTCCCTACTCATTTGGGGTTTGAAGTACCATTTATTAATTGGGTAATAATATGCATATGCACAGTCTCTTTTGTTGTTTTTATTAATGGAGCAACGTCCCCATTTTTTAGGGCGGGGTGAGGCCTTCAATAGGGTCGTCTGATGTTACCTTTCCTATTTTTATTAGTGGCAGAAGGCCTTAGTCATGCCATCGGGGATGCAAAGAGGAGTGGTTGATTTAAATGGGTTCAGGTTGCTAATCAAATATATCTTACTCACCTACTCTTTGTAGATGACATCTTAATCTTTTGTGATCTCTCGCAACGAGTTGCAGTGATTCTTAAGGATATTTTTTATTTTTTCACTCGTGCTACTGGAATGTTGGTAGATATTGGAAAGTCTAATATTTCCTTTCATAATTTGGAGGAGGAGGATTTTAGGTTGTATAGGGATTTCTTTCCATTTGTAGTCAAAAACTTGGATCAAGGCCTGAAATACTTAGGTTTTTACCTAAAACCAAATGACTATAGGAAAGTTGATTAGGGTTGGCTAGTGGCCAAATTATAAAAAAGACTTCATTCATCTTGATTAGGGTTGGCTAGTGGCCAAATTATAAAAAAGACTTCATTCCTAGAGTTTTAGATGGTTTTCCAAGGCAGGAAGGTTGGTTCTTGTTAGGAAATTTTGGAAGCAATTTCGGTGTACTAGATGTCTCTCTCCTGGATTCCGAAAGGAGTCTTAGAAAATATAAGAATATTTTGCTTCAGATTCCTTTGGGGTGGGGCACATGACCATTTTTTTATGCCATGGGTTAAATTGAATCAAATTGCACTTCCCAAAGCACTAGGAGGATGGGGTCTTAAAAATATTTTTCTTTTCTCGAATCTCTGATAGCCAAATGTGTGTGAAGATTGCTTTCTAGAAAAGGATTATGGTGCCAAGTTGTGGAAAGGAAAGACATTCCATTGGATACAATTGAGACTTGGATAAGAAGGCATAATGAGGAATAGTGTAACATCATTGTGATTTGTAAGGCAGTCTTGAATTATTTTCCCTTCATTGGGGAGGGTTTGGTATGGAAGGTGGGAGATGGTAGAAAGGTCTAGTTGGGCTCAGATCCATGGTCAGGGTGTGATGGAAATTTCCTCCTTCCTACTCCTTTCGTGCAACATTTATGGGAAATTGGCATATACACTCTATATCAGGTAATTGACCCACATCAAACCACACTATGGAGGCAAGGTTTGCAGTCAACTAAAGACTTGGGGTTTGGGGGGTGATTGAATTCCGGTCTAGACAAACTATATCTACATCCTGCAAAGATCACATATTCACCTAAGGGAAATAGTGGATGAATAAGTTTGGAGGTTCTCTACTTTTGGTGTATACACCCCAAAACCGGGATACATATAATCAAACACAGAAGCTCCACCAAGAGAGTTAGAGTGGTGGTGGAGGAATCTTCGGAAACTCAAATGCCCAGCAAAATCTCGGATCTTTATGCGGTGTCTACCAGAGAACAAATTCCTTACTTGGGACAATCTCCAAAAGAGAAATAAGTCATGCCCGACTGGTGCATTATTTGTAAGGATGCGGAAGAAACCAACTATCATTTGCTTATGAACTATTCCTACTATGTCGAGGTAAGGAAAGAAATCAACAGATTGACAAGTTTGGGTCTGATCTAGCAAGGCCCGAGCATATCAGAAGGCTTGAAAAGTTGGCTCACAAATCCAAATCATAAGTCTTACTTGTCTTTTCCACTAATAGTGACTTGGGGCACTTGGTTGACTCACAATCATAACATCTTCTAGGATTGCATGACACCTAGCTCAGTGGTCACAACATAATGTCTTAGTATTATGTCCTCATTTCATTAGGTTAAGGGTGACGCAGGGATCACAACTCCCATACCTAAAACCATTGATAGGTCACACCCTTGGGATTTTTTTAATGGAGCCTCATAGGGCTCTCTGACACTCTGTGGAGGAGGGGGGATCTTGCACATTTTAGAATCCTATGTTTATAAAATTAAAATGGGCCTAGGGGAAGGAAGCCACAACTATGAAAAATTGATGTCCCTTAAGCTCCTTATTCTTTTTTCTTTACAAAAAGAGGTTACACAGATCCAAATCATTGGCGACTCGATGAATGTGGTCAATTGGGTGAACCGAGATCAACATTGTTTAAATTTATTACTTCTTCCTCTGTTGGAAGAAGCTCAAGATTTGGTATATAAATTTAACAACTTTGTTCTCACTCATGTCTACAGGGAATGCAACATGTTAGCTAACCAACTATTTAAGGCAGGGATCATCCTGGATTATGGAACATGGAAAATATCAGAAGATCTGGATGGTCGACACTACGAGTATTTCCACCCTCCTTTTCACAAAGGGATAGCTACATAAATACTCAAAACTCCTATGCATGCATATTTTTATTCTGGATGGATATTTTCTTTTTTGAAGATTGTTTGGATGGTTGTAAAAAATAATATAGTGTGGTTCGACTCGGTATCTAGAACATATCTTTGTTTTTTTACTATACATTGTAAATGGCAGAGTTGTATGTGATATGGGTTATTCTAATGATACTAGATATGATGTATTCTTGAGATATGGCTACAACTAAGAGGGATATGTATGATGACTACATAGCCACATGTTTGTCTCTCTGTTTTTTTATGATAGATTTCAACAATGCTTGTTCACACAAGCATCTACATAATGTAATTGTGTCTTCTCTTATAAAGTAATAAAATTACGTTTTTTTAGGAAAAACAAATAAAGTCACATTCATATATGTAACTAATAGAATTTAAATAAAGTAGTTATGTTGCAATGATATCACAACTACTTCACCATTAATATAAAAGAGGATCAACCCATTATATCAATTGACTTCATTGTAATAAAAGTATATAATTTACATGAGTCCATTGAATCCATTTTTAATAATGCTATCAAACTTTCTTATATATTTAAAAAGATGACAACGTCATTGATTATATATATCTTTGGACAAGTACATAAGATAAATAGCCTCCAAAGAAAACATATTCTTCTTCAATTTCTTAATTATATTTATATTAAAGACATAAGATAAATAGCTTCCAAAGAAAATATATTCTTGTTTAATTTCTTAATTATATTTATATTAAAGACAAGCATACATTAAATGTCATGAAAGTCATTACAATAATATATTCATTATGAACTCAACATGTCACTTGCACGAATTGAACCTAGGTGGGGAGGATAACAATCATTCCTCCATGGTCAATCGGTTTCAGGATGAAATGTTGCTTCCTCTTCACGCATCGACCTCAACGGCTAGGGTTTAGCCTCGGTCGCCCGCAGGCTTACTCGAGGATTTTTTGCGCCCTCAGAACTCTTTTGTTTGTAGGTCATTCACCAATGATAGCAACTCCTTCATCCAAAAACCTAGCTCCTAGCTTCAGATCTGCTTCTCCAAGCCTCGTATTCTTTGTTGGGCCGTTGATTTTCCATCTTAAGGGTTTGTCTTCTGGTTTTGATGCCATTCATGGAAGCTCTTTCCATGATGTGGTCAATAGGAACGCTTTTTCTCCATCTTGTTGGGTGCAAGAGGCTCTGGCTCCTTCCATCCCTATGAGGAAGGATGTTATTTCCAATTAGCTCATCTCAACTCCACGATGCTCATCTGTCATTTTAATGGTCTCTGGCATCGTCTTGTTCATCTCCATGACTAGATTTCGAGATCTTGGTTGCCAGTTTTGAAAGGTGATGTTTTCATTCACCCTTGTGCTCAAGGGTTTTTCATTGTTGATTTTGATCTTCAAGATGATAAAGATTTTATCTTTAGCTTTGGCCCCTGGTTTTGGGATAGTTTTGGTTTATGTTTGAAGCCTTGGTCTCCTTCATTTGATCCATCGAAAGATTCATTATCTTCTGCTCTTGTTTGGGTTAGGCTTGCAAATCTGCCCCTGCATTTTTGGGGCTTATCCTCTCTCTGGGCCATCGGTAATGCCTTAGGAAGGTTTCATTTTATAAGCCCTGAATCAGAAAACTACAGCATATGCACGTACACTCGGATTTGTGCAGAAATGGATTGTAGCAAAGGGTTTCCAACCGAAATCATCTTGACAGGGGATAACTATTCATGGACTCAAAATTTGGATTATGAAAAAATTGCTTTACAATGTTGAGCTTGTTTTGACACAGGACACTTGGCAGCCCAATGTCCCAAGGGTCCTAAGAAAACTCAAAAGTAGTGTAAGTCAACTTGGTGGATTGGCTTCCACATTGATCATCAGCTTATTTCCAATGAACATTCTTCAATTGTTGACCCTCCCAAGGAGGAGTCCATAGAGGCTCATTTGAAAGCCAATGTCGCTCCTCCCATTGTGGACTCTCCAGATCTGGATCCTCCTTCGGGCGATTTAAAATATGAAATAAAGGATGTCAAAGTCCCATCTGAGACTATCAAAAAACCCGAAGTGCTGCAAGAAATACCTCAGAAGCTCAAAGAGGTTTAGACTTCTCCAAATTCAAGTAAAGAAAGGCAGGCTCACCCCAACTCCATTCCTCTTGTAAGTTGGGTAGATGAAGTTGATGAAGCTAAGGCATCAAATAAGGGACTTTGAATCCATCAATCCCCCCAGTCTTCGGCATGTGAGGTTGATCATGTTGTTGAAGCTGAGGTATCGGTTCAAGAAACACAAGACATATCACATCAAGGAAATATAGGAAACATAGACATCAACAATGCTCCATCATCTGCAATTGAAGATTGGATGGTAGTCGGAAAGAAAAAGAAAGCTCATGTAATATCTCAGTCAATGGTAACACGCAGTCAAGCCCACAAGTCACTCAAAAAGCCAAGCTATTTCCCAACAAATTAATTTAGATGCAGTGTCTCTTTACATACACCAATTTGGTGTCTAGCTTGATCATGACCTTAAAATTAGATTATTGTTATTATATAACGAAAAAATCCATTTTTTTTTATAAAAAAATTATAATAGTAAATAATGAATAACATTTATATATCTATCTATCTTTACAAGTCTACATCTTACTCAAATAATTCTCATCTAAAACTTCAAAGTTTTTTTTAATTCTCATCTAAAATTTCAAAGGTTTTTTAATGCTTATCTAACAGTTCAAAGTTTTTCCTTAAAAAGGAAATCCTAAACTAGTGACAAAATTTTAAAAATATATAATCTTCTTTAAAAACTAAAAAATGTTAATCTTCCTAAAATAATTTATATATAATACAAATATTATTTTATTATTAATAAATGTTTTTTATATTATTTTGTTGTTGATGAATGTTTTAGTTATACCTAATCCAAAAAGATTGGTACAATCCCTTTAGACACGAACTATTATGGAAATATTATTTCCACCGTCAATTTTTTTGGTTTACTTAATACAATGAAGGTGAAATAATTTTCCCATTTATGTCGTTTGACATTGGCTCCCCTCTATTTGAGGCAAACAATTATTTTATTATATAGTATAAATAGTATACTTTGAAAGGTTGTTGGCCTTTGAACTTGGCCAATTTAGTTTTGTTTAATAGTCTTCTAAAGCACGCCACTTCATTCAGTGGATTTATATTTGAAAATTTTCGAAATGATTTCTCACAAATTTTTGATAATTTATTTTATTTTATTTATATATATATAGTAATTGAAAATAAATAAATAAATTATTAAAAATTTGTTATAAAAAATTTATAATATATATTATTTGTTTTTTTTATATATTTAGTAGTATTATTATGATTAACATCTACTAAGATCGAATTGGTATATCGAATCTTAAGAGGGTAAGTGATTACTTGCGATTTTTTAGAATTATGTTTCTATGCTTGAAAAGCATTAAGAGAAGCTTTCCAAGATCACCATAGTTTTGTTGAGTTAAAAGATTAGGAAGGTTGATGCTTTGACAAATATTTTGAAATTGAGATCTAATGTGGGTATAGGGTCTACAATCTAAGAGAAAATGTTTTTCATCTTCAACCTTCTTAGTTTTACAAGGTTGACATACTCTATCATCCCATGGCATTTTAGGAATTGACCAAAGCATTGAGATCTAATGATAGGTTCTACGATCTAAGAGAAAATGATTTTCATCTTCAACCTTCTTAGTGTTACAAAGATAACATACTCTATCATCCCATGGCGTTTTAGGAATTGACCAACTCACAGTTTCACTATAGAGCTGGTGAGAATTTGTGCTTATCTTAGCAATGTTTAGAGATATAATTTTAATCTTGTAGATTAGGGTTGTTTACATCCTTATAATGCAGTAGGAAACAAATTTATTCTCCATATTTTAAATAGAAATGTCCCCAAGACATTGGGTAGAAATCAACCTTGTTGTTCTTCCATCTTTCATTGCAAAATAAAATATATCCACCAAGAAAGTAATAATGAAACAATCCATTTCCTCGTGTTGACAGATTTTACATTGTTTGAAAATGGTTTTCATCATTAATCATTCCACTATAACTAAAAGTGACTTCAATCATTCTGCTGATACATTCAAACTTTAGCTATTCTGCTTAAGTTTCCAAACATCTTCCTGTACCTACATATAAAATCCATATATATGCACTAAGAGACTGCATATCTACAACAAGATAATTTAGCATGAATTTAATGACCAACAACATGACTTGCCAGTTGAAAATACCTTGCATTGATCTTATCCCAAGCATTTTGCAAGCTTCTAAAGCCTGGGTTTTACTAGTGAACATCTCTATCCATCCCTTTTCTGCATCCATTTCATTGCGACCAACACAGTTAATTTTATAAACAACAACCTGATTGTAGAAATTTTCATCTTTAAATAATTTTGAGTCTTCTGTCCGAAGGCATATTTGTAGAATTCTTCCTCCTAATGGGTTTTCATGAAGGGTCTCATAGAGTTCATCCCGGACATGAATATGACTTGGTTTAAATTTTACACGAAAGAAACTACCCCTGTGTCCCTAGGTGATGAAGCACATCAATATTGCATTGTGTGATTGGACATTATTGAGCAGCATAGGATATCTCGACGTGGTTGTTAGATGCTCAAAACTACTCCGTATAGAATGCTCAAAATTGTAAGATGCTCAAAACTACTCCGTGTAGAATGCATCCATTTTTCGAAGTTCTACAACATTTTCACAATATTTCATTTCAATTAATTTAATATTTTGAAAAATTAATTTTCCAAATCTAATATTCCCAAAATAAGATACCCACCATGTCATTAGGATATTTGGCACTAACCATAGCAGCTGATATTTGAGAGGGCGATGTCTTGGCACTAACCATAGCAGCTGATATTTGAGAGGGCGATGTCTGCACAAATGTCCCATATTCAACTTCATCATACAAATATTGGAGGTATTAATTTCTACCTACCAACAACCACCATACTTCGAGACTCTTCTCCACCGATGCTTCCAGATATTTCCACTGCGATAACTCTTTGGATTCTCCAGAGTCTTCCAAAAACTCCATAAATACGAGGCAAATCTAATCATGTTGATCATTGAGCAATACAATTTGTGTTTGTTCATTATTGTGTGTTCATTTGGTTCTGATCTCTTCATTTGGTATCAGAGCACAGGACTGGGCTAACTCCCTCATAGGAGGGCCCAGGATCTTGAGAGGAGTCGCCCAAAAAGTGCAGACAAGTGCAAATATGAGTGAATGAGTGTATCCTTGTTGTTGGAGCAGAAGCAGTGGCACCATCAAGGGAGCGAAGTGGAGGTGAGCCGTGAGAGTTGGATGATGTGCATTGAGATGCCAGTAGTGCTGTGAGAGATGGAGAGGAAGCCACATCGTCCAGGTTAGTAGTGAAGGACATCAGTGTTGAAGAGATGGTTGTGAGTGTTGAGAGAGCTTCCACAGAAAGCTCATGAAGAGAGGCTCGACGAATAAGTGCATTGAGATGCCAGTAGTGCTGTGAGAGATGGAGAGGAAGCCACATCGTCCAGGTTAGTAGTGAAGGACATCAGTGTTGAAGAGATGGTTGTGAGTGTTGAGAGAGCTTCCACAGAAAGCTCATGAAGAGAGGCTCGACGAATAAAAAGAAGTAGGGATCCGTGAAGGAAGAGATCCCACGATGATTTCTGTAGATCTAATTTGAGAAGACGCTGCAGTGCAGAAAGACAGTAAGGCTTTCTCTGTGTTTGGTCTGACAGTCATGAGATTGAGTAGTTGGGAGAATCTCAGGTGAGCTTCAGAAAATATGGGGCCAATACGCTGCCCCACATCCGCCACGTTGACCCCAAAAACACCAAACTGAAGGACGCGGATTCGATGGAGCAGAACGAGATGACGAGAAAAACAAAGGGCATTGCTTCATTTGTGGAATCGAAAACGAGAAAAACAAAGGGCATTGCTTCATTTGTGGAATCGAAAACCAAGTTCTGTGTGGGGCTAATCAAGTGGCCACTGCCGATTTCAAAGAAAAGAGGGTTTTGGGTCTGGACTGTTGACCCTCTTCCTTATTCGCTAAAGAATTATCTTTGGATGGAATCCGCTACAGTTGAAGCCAAGAAAATAGACGAACATTCGGTAAGGGGTGTTTGGTTTATGGATGTTCCCAAATTTTAGTTAAAAAAATGTTGCTGGAAAAGAAGTTTCAATGTGGATTTTCTTGGTTACTTTCCATGGGATATTTTTATTTCGAATTTAGTCTTTGTATGCACAAATTGAGGCGGCACACACCTTTTTTATTGAATGTATTTTCACTTGTGCCTAAGGAGAAATTTATTGTGGGGATGTGTTGTCTGCGTAAAAGAGGAGAAGCGGGAGTCAACATGAATGGTCATGTGCGGTTCAGTCTTAGAAATTGAGTTAAGGTGAGAGTCAAGGTCAAGCGTACGAGTCATGTATGATTTCAAATTGGAGTTGGCAGACTTATTGCAGTACCTACAAAGAATGCTATGTCTTTTTTATGCTAAGAGTGAGCATTGTTTGCATTCTTTATAGAGGCATACAAATCCTGTGCACTCACCTTTTTTTCGGATAGAAGTGGATAATATTTGGCATCTGTTGTGATAGGACATGTATAGTGATAATAACCAATGGGATTATTGGGCATATTGAATGGGTTTATATGTAATGGGATTATAATTTGGGANNNNTTATTGGGCATATTGAATGGGTTTATATGTAATGGGATTATAATTTGGGAATTTAATAATGCTTCTTGTACCTATGATAAAATGTTATAATGATAAGTGATATAAGGGGTGCATGATCGGTAGTACCCGACACCCTAGATTTTTTTTTTTTGTCCAAAGTTGTAAAGATTAGCCATAGGCAAGGCAAGCTATATTCCCCAGGTGTTTAGTAAGGTTTTTGGTCCAAAGTTGTAAAACTTATCCATAGGCAAGGCAAGCTATATTCCCCAGGTGTTTAGTAAGCCCTGTTGAATCAGGCCTACATGGATTAGAGTGATCATGTAGCGTGTATCCCTCTTAGGAATAAAGAGCGGATGTGGCATCAAGCTATGGAATTAACCACTAGGTAGGTACGAGGGTGGTAGGTGTACTCATATCTAAGTTTGATGGTGATCGGAGAAGTTAGATATTCAATTAAGGGGAGGAATGTGAGATTAAGTAATCTCAGAGTGTGAGTTGGTTGGGTTTGACGATAATTATCATCTTCTCTAAAATAATATAACACAATAAAAATGCAATAAATTATTTTTACCTCAATTTTTATTACCAAAACTTACTCATAACAACTAACCCATTAAAAATTTTATATTTATTTTTTAAATGTTGTTTAATCTTACGACATTTTCTATTTGGATATGATATTAACGTTTACATTTTATAGTGAATGATTTAATAATATTATTATTTTCATATATATATATATAATTGAAACCAAAGATTATATTAATATAAAAATGTTTTGTCAGAGCAAACAATAAAGTCAATTCTTTTATAAAATTCATCTCAAGGTTAATAGATTCGCCTACTGCTAACAGAATAAAAAACACATATAACTTCCTATTATACTTCCATACATATTGACTACTAAATTCTTTGACATACTCACCAAGAAAAAACACTAATCTGAAAAGCACTCAATGTTGCACATATTCATTGTCTTGTTCTTCTTGTTCTCCATTAGGAGGAGAATTTCCTTCCATCTTCATTGGAATGGAATCACGAACCCCCATTTCTTCATCCAAAATTCATCCTTCATGTGACACAGTTGAACCTTGATTGATGGAAGATGAAAAAGATCATTGTAGGTGAACCAAAGACCTCATATATTGACATTCAATCTCCAAATTGTAGATTCGTTGAGCTTGATTCCCAACCATGCTTGTTAAATTCACCATTGTCTGTTTGAATCCCTTCAAATTGTCTAAAACCTGTAGGAGATCTGCTCTGCTAGCGTTTACCATTTCCTTGTGTCTTCGGAGTATACACTTGATTTCACTCCAAGAGGGATCCATTCTTATCTTGTGCAAACAATCGATGCTTCCAAAAATCCAACAAGCAACCCCAATTCTCATTTTGGTAAAGCCGAAGGCTAGAAAGAGATATCCAATAGTTAAATACAAAATTTCTAAACCTGGAAATCTAACTCTAATGAAGGCAAGGGGATAAAACTTGGAGACCGAGAGAGACCTGGTTAGAGACAGAGATTAAACTAGCATTAAACTCTTGATTGTTTGTTTCCAATGATGAAAGTTTATCGTCACCGGAGAACAAAACCACATAACAGAGCGATGTTGGTCTGAACCACTTGAATAGTGAATGAATTTCATATCCCAATTCACCTCAAAGAAAAAAAAAACCTTTGCATGCAAACAAAGAATTCAATCATTTGGAAGTGTGTGAACCGTATGGACACACTGCCTCCTAGGTCTTTTCCACGCCACTTGTCCCAAAACATTGATCTGTGCATTTGAAGTTAAGGTATGGGGAGCAACCCCATAACTCCATTTAAAACAAATTCACCCTCATTAAGTCTTGATCCTAGTTTGGCCATTTGATCAACATTGATATTAAGTTCATGTTTGATATGGTGAATAGAGACCTCTTCAAACTCAACCAAAAAAGTGATGGAGTGAGACAAGATGTTGTTAATAAGGTTGTTCTTGACCTAAGATCCTTTGATAATATCCCTAGTCATCATCATAGAATCACCTAGGATAATGAGTTTGGTAATTCTCATTTCCTTCGCAATTTTGATTCCTTCCCATAATGCATAAGCCTCTGCAATTTTATTAAAAACTTTACCCAATCCCCAAGCATAATAAATGAATGGATTTTCTTCGAGACCATGAAGACTCCCATCTGCACATACCACCCCTGTTAAAAAAAAATCTTAACATGTATACATGTTTGAATTTATTAATGAAAATTACAAAATGTAACTTTTTAGATTATCATAAATATTAAATCATAATAAGAAATTTAAATCTTGCAAATTATTTTCATTTATCTTCTCATATTTCTTTTCTCCTCATTTAAAATCAGAAATATTTTATTTAATTTCATTATTACAATTTTATTACAATTTACAAAATTCTAATATGTTCAACTAAAACAAAGTATGTAGAGAGAATCCTTCATATGTCATATCCATTTTAAATATTTCAACGGTAACATTGAAATATTTAAAATAGATGCGACATCTCAAAAATTCTCTTTACACAATTAAAAAAATCCCATAGAAATCTCAAATATGAAAAAAACTCAAAATTAATAATCCATTTTTATATTTTTAATTTATTATTCATTTTATTTTATTATTTAGGGTTTACAAATATTATTTCAATATAATTAGTCCATGCTCTAGTAGGGAGCATACTTTTCATTTTGCAAGTCTAAATGTTTTGACTTTGCATTAGTTGGTTCCTTTTACATAAAATTTTCTAAGATTTCAATATGTTTTTAAATAAATAAATATGTAGTAAACATATTTTCTTCACAATTAAAAATATATATAATAATTTTCAAAATTTTAATATTGGATTTTGTGATTGGTGAATTTTAAAAATTCAATATAGAAATTTTTAAAATCCAATATAAAATTTTAAAAATTAAAAAAAATGAAAACGTGTAAGGACATAAACTTATCTCGAAGATGAGGATGGGATAGGGTGTATTTCCTTCAATTTTGATATTATAGGTTATAAAATTCTTTTGTATTTACTCTATCTTTCTCCATGATTCATGAGAGATACTACAACCCCATACTTCACATCCATAAAGAATAACAGGTAATTTTCAAAATTTTAATATTGGATTTTGTGATTGGTGAATTTTAAAAATCCAATATAGAAATTTTAAAAATCCAATATAAAATTTTAAAAATTAAAAAATTAAAACGTGTAAGGACATAAATATAGAAATTTTAAAAATCCAATATAAAATTTTATATTGGATTTTGTGATTGTTGAAATTTCTATATTGGATTTTGGATTTTGAATGAATAGTGATTTTAATATATAAAATGATATATAAAACATAAAAATTAAAAAAAAAAAAAAACGTTTAAGGACATAAACTTATAAACTTTACATGTGTTTGAAAGCAACTGGTAAGGACATAGGACAACTCCTTCACTCACTAAACCACCATGCATCCAATATGTCATTCTTGGAGTTTTCTATGTGATATGGACCACCATTCCATGCCCATTAATTGTTGTGCATTCTTGTTTAGCTCACTCTCCCTCACTCGACCTGCAAAAGCCATCTTTGCCTGGTTGTTAGATTTATGGAGTACTAAAGATTTATCATTAGTTTATTGCATGTTCTTACCCACACGGTTTTGAACTAACTATATTCTCTTAAGCTTTTAAAATATATTTATGTGCATAAATAACATAATGACATTGTTGTTTAGCTCCCAAATTTTTTCCACTTGTTTCCATTTAAGGTTTATACATCTGGTTTCCATTTAAGGTTTATACATCTTGTTTTCATTTAAGGTTTATACATCTTTCACTATCCTAACTAATTTCACTATCCTAACTAATGGAACTTTTCTTCTCAATTCACTAAATATATCTACAACTAGTTACTAGAAGACACAAATAAAATGTGAAAAAACTTGTAAACAATATAAAAATCAAATATAATTGCAAGCATAATGTTTCATACTACTATGAAATTACTTATAATGCAACTATATATATACTTATTCTAAATATACTTCTATTATAAGAAGACAAAGCTTGTTACATTTTCATATATTTTTACATGCAATTGGACAATCAATGCTTTAACAACATATATCACATTTAGGGCCATCTATCAATGTATAGATAATTTGCATACATTTTATTGATGATGCTTATAACCAATACCATCTTAATGTACCTTATATTAGCATTGCTTCTTTTTCTCGTTATTGAGTAGTAAGATGTTAATAGTTGTGTCTTTTACCTCATTCTAAAAGAGGAGGGGTGAAAACATGGCATTCTAGTATAAAGTAGGAATCATTGTGCTTTTAGTTTAAAAAGATGAAGCCAAGTAGATTAAATTGAGGATGTTGCATTGAAGACGCAAAACAAAGTTTATGCCATCAATATAACATATGTAAATGAAAGCATGATGTTAAGATAAGGGCTAGTTGTTTTGCAGATATTGCCCTTGTTGATAATGGTAGTATCATCAATATTGTTGATGTTATTAGTATTTTTTTCCGAAGAAAAAAAGCGTAAATTTTGTTCAAAATATAGAATAAAATTCACATTCTATAAACATAAATGTGGGAACAAACCACAAATATTTTATGCTATCAAAAGAGAGCCAGTTTCTTATATAAAAGGTTCAAAGAGTTTCGATAGATATTTATAACACGCAATCTCCCACAAAGTACAAAAAACAAGCCCATAGGCATGGGTCTAAAACATTATGCATGAAGAATTGTCCAAATAACAAAAAAAATGTGATACACAATACATAGAAGCCACTGTATGTGGCTATATGGTCACATAAAGAAACAGAAACATAGAAAATTATTGAAAGTCCAATGCCGAGAGCAGTAGAAACTAAAAGTGGAACCGAGAGCCGAAGTAAAAGTCATAAGTTGATAAAATGGAGTCGCCTACCATAAAGATAGAGAGGAACCATATGAAATAATTAGATATGGACATCTGGGGTCGTCAGGTCATCAATAAAAGGACGATGACATAATTCATAGTAGGCCCCATCAACATGTTCTAAAATCAACCAAGTCCCGTGAACCATTTGAATGCCCTCCTTAGAGAGAAAATCTACATTCTGATTGCACTCTTTGTAGACATGTTGCACTAAGTAGGAGTCAAAAGATGTAAGAAATCTGAAAACTTCCTCAAGCAGAGGAAATAACAGTAAGTTATGACATTTTTCTGACTTGCGAATTCAGTGTATGACTAGCATAGAGTCCCCGAAGATCTGTATATAATTGACTGCCTTTTCCCGAGCCAGGAGGATAATAAGCTTCAAAGCCATAAGCTTTGCATAATTGTTTGTGCATGGTCCAAGATCCATTTTAACTTTGAAAAAGTGGCTTTCATATAGGTGAAAAAGGGCACCACCTCCACATTCCTGGTTATGTTCCTGTGATGCCCCATCAAAAAAGACCCAAGGCTTGGAAAGGTCTATGAACTCTACTTATATCACATGGATCGGGGCAATGCCTTTTTCTTGAGGAAAATGCGAGAGGATACTCAACTCTTGGGCAACTATGATTTCAGGGATGGATGGTTTTTCATGGAAAATAGTTGCATTCCTGACCAACCAGGTTCCCCAACTTACAAGTAGAGGTAGGGATTTTATGCTTTTGAAACCTGGGGAAGAGGCCCAAAGTCTCCAAGATTCTTCTATCGACTATCTAGCCCATGCACAATTTAACCCTAATTGGGAGGAGCAACATTTCCATACCTGGCTGACAAAAGGGCAGAGAATAAAGAGATGAACCACAAACTCTTCATTTTCCTTGCACGGGGAACACCAGCCTAGTCCCACTAATTGTCTCTTCTTCATAGTGTCCCAAGTAGGAATCTTATTAATGATCATGCACCACATAAAAATGTGAGATTTCATAGGGAACTTAAGCTTCCAAAGTCCTTTCCACCACCACATAGGTTCCCGGAGATGAAGTTCAATGTTGAGTTGGATGTATCCCAACTTTGAAGTGTATGCCCCATGTTTTGCATGAATCTAGATCAATTCATCATCCCTGTGAGTGAGATGAATATGAGATGAGATTAGTCCTCTGATATAATTCCTCCAAAGAATCTCCTGATCTCCTCTCAGCCCCACTTGGGCTACAGTTTTCCAGCCTTGATTCTAGATGGTGGAACAAGTTGGGTCAGGCACTATCTGATTCAAATGAAAAATACCTTGGTTTTGTAGGTTATGGATCAG
>CBVK0101984767.1:0-10957 GCA_900067695.1 Picea abies | reverse complement strand
GTTCACATCCTTATGCTTCAGAATGCATAGTTTGTTCCATCGAACAATGGAGCTCTATTTGTGGAGAAACCTTCTTAACTAGCCATGTGTGATCCCAAGATCTACCTTCCAACGATTAGACTATTTATGAAGGAACCAAATGTGATACCAATTTTTGCACACACATTTATACTGAGAGTGGAGTGAATCGGTATAAGACAATCTTTTACTTATTTAAATTTAATCACCACAATAAAACAATCACACATAAGATCTATCAATTACAGAACACAAAACACAAGATTTATGTGGAAACCATTTCAGGAGAAAACCACAAACACTTATCTTTATAATTATTCGTAGGTACCAACCTATAGTTACAAATATTCGTAGGCACCAACCTACTGGAGACACCAATCCACACTAATACAAATGTTTGTAGGCACCAACCTACTCTTACATATCTTTGTAGGCACTCACCTACTAGAGACAATGATCCCCACCGTTAAGCACCAACCTTCAAGTTACAACTGCATAAACCTTCAAGTTACAACTGCATATAATTTCTTCAACAGATGATGAAAATTCACATTGCCTTCACCTAATCTACTAGCTACTGCTTCACATATATATTCTTCTTTTCACAACTAACTTTTTCTCATAATGGTATTCAATATTCACTCATATATATATATATATATATATATATATATATATATATATCACTTCTATCCAATCTAACACATAAATTTTCTTAGTTGTGATCAATATCAGAACAGGGGGTGAATAAACTGAATATGGGATTTGTGAGGAGGTTGTAATTAGTGGAAAATGAGATAATGAGAGGGGGGAAAAAACATTTATTGTTCATGATATTAATCAAGAAATCCATAACATCAACCAACAATCAGATGACTGAGTAATAATTCCTGTGTATTTAACTAGTTCATTGTCCAATAATAAAATATCCAACACAGTGCCATTATTAAAGGTAAATATTTCTCACAATTTGTAAGAGGTTAAGTTCCCTTTGTTTGCTCATTATGCATGTTATAACAGTCAACAAAAACACTCATTCCCAATCTATAATCATTAAAATCCACCACTGCCACACATTTCTCCAATCTATATTTAAAAGTCATATTTCAAAAATAATAATGAAGTCACTACTTATGAAATAGAGCCAATCAAGTTCTGTAATGATATTCACTCATATATATATATATATATATATATATATATATATATATATATATATAGAGAGAGAGAGAGAGAGAGAGAGAGAGAGATTACATTTTCACTCACACACTTTTACCTCTAATGATTCTTCCTTTTATACCACTTTGTGTCTCTTTATGAAGAGTGGTGATAATTCCAAGAGATACCTTCGTTAATTAAATAATATATTTATTTTTACTCTCCTAAAGAAAATCCTATGATTTTTGGTAACCAACCCATGGTATTTGCATGGTAAATCTTTCTTCGATAAATCTCTCTTTACTTTGGTAAATCTTTCTTTACCAAATTATTTGTAAGTAGAGATATTTACACAAAAGGTCAATGACAATATAACTGTCATATATATTTCCATCAATGACAATATAAATATCATATATCTTTTTTGACATGAATGAAAATATGTTCAACAAGATCTAGACTAAAAAAGTGGTCAGAACACTTGGAATAATCGGCATGGTGGAGACAATATGGTATCATCAAGACTTGATCACTTTCTAGTATTAGAATCCCTCATGTTGACAAGACTACACTTAGAAGATTTTATTCTCCCAAGTGTAGGATCAAACCATTGGCCCATAAAAATGGACATTGACGTGAGAGGAAGCCCCCAAAACTACCCCTTTCGCTTCAAATGTTTCTAGACAGACCACCCTCTTTCCAGGATGACATTCACCAATGGTGGTCTGAGACAAATAGTGAAACAAGATCACCCATGTACAACTTCCAACAATGACTCAAGGACATCAAACTCGGTCTTAAGCAATGGAACAAAGAATAATTCAGCAACATTTTTAAAGCTAAGAGAGAAATTGAAATGCAAATGGAACAACTTCAACAGTCTATGATCATCAAGGGTCGAATAGAGCAATTGATAAACCTTCATTCAAGCTCAACTAGAAGAATGCGACAAGCAAGAGGAGTTGCTTTGGGGGAAAAAATCAAGAATTCAGTTGCTCAAAGAAGAAGAAAATAATTCAAAATCATTCTACGGATCTATGATACAACACATAAATCATAACAAAAATACTACCATAAAATACATCATTGGAAACTCCCTTAAGAATCACAAGGATATCAAAAAGGAGCTCATCCACTACTTTAAATCACTCCTCTCAGAACCACAACCAAATAGAATATTGGCCATCCAAAAAATAACCAATCATATTCCCAAACTTGTTTCTCAAGCGCAGAATGACGCAATTCTCAGACCAATTTCCATGGAGGAAGTTGAGTATGTAGTTATGGAAATGCCAAAAGGAAAATCACCAGGTCCGAATGGATTTACAACTGGATTCTTTCAATCTTGTTGGTAGACTATCAAACATGATGTATGGGATTTAGTGGAGGAATATCACAAATTCTCAAATGTTTTACCAGCCCTTGAAGCAACCTTTCTAGCCCTGATTTCCAAAGAAGACAAAGTAGAGGATCCTAGTAAATTCAGACCAATCTCCCTCTGCAATGTAGTCTATAAAATCATCTCAAAAATCATAGTAATCTCCCTCTGCAATGTAGTCTATAAAATCATCTCAAAAATCATAGTGAATTGCTTAAATCTAATCCTTCCCACCCTGATCTCTTCGGAGCAAACAATATACATAGAGGGGTGTCAAATTCTAGATGGAATAATCTTGGTTCATGAAATTATAAATTCCTTGAAATCCATCGAATTTCTAGGTATGATCATTTAATTAGATATATCAAAGGCCTTTGACAAAACTAAGTTGGAAGTATATCCATTATGTCCTCAAGGCCTTTGGTTTCTCCCCTCCCTAGATCAAATGGGTATTGCCCCTTATCTCATCAACCCTCTTCTCCATTCTGGTCAGGAGATCCCCCTCATCGACCTTTTCCCCTTCGCACGACATTCGGCAAGGAGACCCCCTTTCCCATTTCCTTTTCATCCTTATGGATGAGGTTCTTGGTTGTGCACTAAACATTATTGTTTCAATGCTAGAAAACCATTTGGATAAAAACTGTGTCATGAGTTTGTATTCAAAAAAAATTCCATCATTATGACTAACTATGGAAACCTACATAGTCAGGTTGTTGTTTCAATCAACAAGATCAGAGGCTTAAGGTTATTTTGGGATGACCTATCGGTCTCCCATCAACGATTTTTTTATGACACCATGCTCATAAAAACTCCAACTACTTGAGAATCCCAAGCCATCAAATAGGTCCTCTCTGATTTCATGGACACCTTTGGAACCTCTATCAATCAAGGTAAATCTCAACTTTTTTTCTTTAATACACATCTTGCTATTCAATTGCATATTTCCAATATTATTGGTTTTCATCAAAGCTCCCTTTCGTCCAAATATTTGGGTGTGCCATTGGTGGAGAATGTTCTTCGCAATTCCTCCTGGGAGGATTTACTCTCTAAGATGGAATGTGATTTACCCAACTGCTCTTTCCACACTCTCAACATTCCAATTTGCTTAGTCCTTCTCAAATCAATTCTTTATGCTATGCCTTTATATCTCTTCTCTACTTTTTCTACAACCAAATACATACTAAAGGAAGTTTGTAATTTGCAATGATCCTTCCTTTGAGGAGGTTCGCAAAAGGAAAGGAAGTGGGCCTTGGTATCTTGGTAGAAACTTTGTAAGCCTAAGCTTGTAGAGGGAATAGGGATCTGAGACTTGGAAATTCTCAATTATATCCTTGGAGTCAAAACATGGTGGATATGGCTTCAAAGAAAAGGATACCTATGGAGTAGAATCTATCACAGAAAGTATTTCCCCAATGCTACTAAGAATGACCTCATCCGCATGAAAAGAAATATTGTAGGGTCCTTGATTTGGAATTCAACTTGGAGAAAAAAACAATTAATCCAACAACACGGTTTCTGGGAGGTAAGAAATGGGGCTCACACCCTATTTTGGGATGATTCTTGGCAGTAAATTCCTACATGGCGAGATAGAAAGAACCTTCAATCCCTTAGAAACAGCATGCTCAATCAAGGAAAACAATGGCTTCATCAATATTGGAACCCTTCGCTTTCAGAGAGCCAATGGAGATCTTGGAATCCTAGGGAACACTAGCATCCTCCCCCACCCAATTATGACTGGGAAGGCTTCTGAAAGGAATTAACAAGCCAGAAAATCAAAATCAAGGAAGTAACAAAAAAAATCCATGGGGATACAAACCGAAGGGTTGTTACGACCTCAAGGAAGCTTATTGTCTATTTGACGGTCATCAAGTGAAAACTCAACAGGGACTATGGGTAAGGATATGGAAGCATAACTTATGGCCCAAGGTATCTTTTTTTCTTTGGTTTCTCACTCATAATAAAATCTTGACATGGGATAATCTGACTTGATGTGAGTTCCAAGGCCTTGCTTTTTGCTCTCTTTGTAACCAAGAGGGAAAATCTGCGGAACACCTCCTCAATAATTGATCCTTACCTTCTTCCTTTTGGGATTAGGGTGCTATCACCTTTCGATTATTTGATGGCGACAGGGATAGTCTGATAGATACCATAGAGAAATGGCACCCTGTACCATTTTCCAACCCTATTTGGAATAGGGCATGACAACTCTTTCCAGGGATTTTGCTTTGGGAAGTCTAGGAAGAACAAAACCATCGAATCTTTAAGAATGAATCAATGGAGGTGGGAAATATCTGGGATAATATTAAACACTACATTCATGAAACAACCCTCATCTCTCAATGGATCGAGCATTATTGTTTCACCTTTATCTCTCAATGGATAGAACATGACTGGAAATGCACTGCTCAGGAGGAAGACATACTCAAGGTTTTTGATATCATCTGCGCTTCCTCCCCTCTTTTCTTGTGTAGGACACCCCCCCATCCCTCTTCTCCCCCCCTCAAGTTTCATCAAACTTAACTTCGACAGGGCTTCCAAAGGTAACCGTGGGCCTACTAGTTTTGGCGGTGCTTTCTAAAATGACAGGGAAGAGCTTCACATATTGTATGCATGCATTCTAGGGGTTGACAACAACAATGTTGCACAATTAAAGGCCTTAGAGCAAGGCCTCATTATTGTTATTCGTGAGGAAATCACAACATTGGTGGTTGAAGGGGACTCCCAAATAATTATTCAAATGCTCAAAGGAATGCAACATGGCTCTTCCACTAGCAAGATCTCCCTTAGTTGACATCTGGAAGGGTGTCTTGAGCACATCCAACCCCTTCTTTATTCAATTGAAGTCATAATTCCATCCCAAGTCAAACGATAAGCAAGTAAAATTGTTGATCGTTTGGCCAAAGAGGGGATTTTCAAAGGGTCACAACTATTGGATTCTCGTTGGGATCCTACTGAACGATCTACTCTCATAATTGATTGCTTAGACCTAGCTCAAGCTCGTAACTGATATACAAAATTTAAATGTTTAAATTATGAATGAAAAATCTGCTACTCTTTTTGTTAATTAGTCTTAGTAGGAGCACAACAGTTGTCTCTTCTCATCCTAGCTATAAGGCTATAGTTCAATCCTCTCACGGTATCTTCTCTTTAGAATTTCGTTTTTAGTATGATATGGTTTGTATGTTAAGATCTTATAGAACCTTCTAAACAATTTGGATAGACAAACTATTTTTTTTGTTGGTGATATGGTTTCCCAATGACATGTTAAGATCTTATAGAACCTTCCAAACAATTTGAATAAACAAACTATTTATTTGTTGGTGATCTAGTTCTCAATGATAGGCGAACAACAATTCTTCAGCAAGCTTAAAAAAAATGTAGAATTGGTAAAGATAAATATCTTCCTATACCTTAGTGGTTTCTTGAGTGTGATACAAGCCACAACTTCCACCTATGTATCAACCGACACCCAAGGGGTCCTTGAGTGTGCCAAAAATCATACAACCAAGTTGTAGAGTATCTTGACCACGTGGTTGTCTTTATGTCAAAGGTCCATCGTACTATGCTATATGTCAAAGTTTCACAATGTTATGTAAAACCTGCCCTTACACTAGAATCACTTCGAATATTGAAGCTCAGTCTATTCAATCAACCGATTAAATCAGTGGTGAAACGAAATGAAGTTATGATGTCTGGTGGATCGGTGGTGAAAGGAAATGTAGTCATGAGATCTGTTGCACGTGATATAAGTTAGTGTTCCGACGAATAACCTTAAATTCGTTGGATCGTCCCTTGTTCCAAACAAGGGATGAGAGTAGATAGCTGGGATTACACTTCAAGGACTTGGGAGCCTATTGGTGGGGGATGGTGATTTTTACTCAGTTCATTAGGCATCAAATTCTATTGAGGTATTGGTCTATTTGTGATAAGGCTTAAAAGGTATTGTGATAAGGTTTAAAGGGTAGGCGATTTTTGGGATAGCTGAGATTACACAATGCTAGCGAATATATAACCTTTGTTGAAGTTCTTGCTAAATTGAATCACTCAGCTCACTAGGAATCAAATTCTATTGAGAGATTGACCTAATTGTGATAAGGCTCAAGGCTGAAAGGATAGACTACCCTGGAATAGCTGGGATTACACAGTGCTAGCGAATATATAGCCCTTGTTGAAGTTCTTGCTGAATTGATTTGAAATTAGAAAACTACAAATGGCAAGAAATTGGGGTCTGCTGCTGAGATCAGTAAGGACACAGGGAGTCCTCTTTGGGCTCATGTGGGCTCTCATGTATTTCACTTCATCCTTCTTCTTGATTAACTCCAGGCCCGCGGCAGCGGAGAGTCAATCCGGCGGCGAATGGGAGCTTCTGGTGGCAAACTCGGGCGTCTCGGCCATGCACATGGCGCTCCTGCCCAACAACAAGATCATCATCTTCGACCGCTCGGACATCGGCCCTTCGAATATCAGCTTACCGCAGGGAAAATGCCGGATGGATCCGAACGATCTTGTTCTCCGGGTGGATTGCTGGGCGCATTCCGTTGAGTACGACATCGAGAAGAACAGGGTCCGCCCGCTCACTATTCAGACGGACACATGGTGTTCGTCGGGGGCGCTGGCGCCGAACGGCCGGCTAGTGCAGACCGGTGGCTACAACGACGGAGACCCTACAACGACGGAGACCGGGTCGTCAGAATATTCAACCCGTGCGACGGTTGCGACTGGATCGAGAACCCGGGTGGCCTGGCCAAGAGGCGATGGTATGCAACGGATCAGAGTCTGCCCGACGGGCGAATTATCGTCGTCGGCGGGCGGCGGCAGTTCAGCTACGAGTTCGTGCCCAAGGCACCAGGCCAAAGCGATTCGGGCGTCTTCGCATTTCCCTTCCTGCAGAAGACCGCGGACAGGGCAGAGAACAATCTGTATCCTTTCGTCCACCTCGCGCCGGACGGGAACCTGTTCATCTTCGCCAACACGAGATCGGTTCTCTTCGACTACGTCAACGACCGAATCGTGCGCGTATACCCGGTCATGCCCGGCGGACCCCGGAACTACCCGAGCTCCGGCTCCTCCGTCCTGCTTCCGCTGAACGCCCTAACCGGAGACGCCGAAGTGTTGATCTGCGGTGGGGTGGCTAATAAGTCCGCCTTTTCTGAAGCCGACCGGGGCCGGTTCCTGCCCGCCTCCAGGACCTGCGGGCGGCTGAGAATCACCGACCGGGAACCGCATTGGGCGATGGAGAACATGCCGATGCGCAGAGTCATGGGGGATATGCTTCTTCTTCCTACAGGAGACGTGCTGATCATCAACGGGGCTTCGAACGGCACCGCCGGGTGGTTCCTCGCCCGTGACCCGGTTCTGAATCCTCTTCTTTACGACCCCGATTCTCATTCCTTCGAGATTCTCAGACCCTCTGGCATCCCCAGGATGTACCATTCTGCTTGTCATGTGATGCCCGACGGCCGGGTCCTTGTGGGTGGGAGCAATCCCAACGTCTTCTACAATTTTACGGGCGTTCTGTATCCTACCAACCTCACCCTGGAGGCCTTTTCTCCGCCTTATTTGAATTCCCAGATGAACCGGCCCTTCATTACGTCGTTCAGGTCTGGTAACCTCATGGGGTACGGTACTAATTTTACGTTCGGATTCTTCC
The DNA here is from genome assembly GCA_900067695.1 of Picea abies. Classification (NCBI taxonomy): domain Eukaryota; kingdom Viridiplantae; phylum Streptophyta; class Pinopsida; order Pinales; family Pinaceae; genus Picea; species Picea abies. Next base: position 2,753 of record CBVK0101984767.1, on the reverse strand, counting down.
TCAAAAGCTCCTTGGACCGACTCTCGGTCACCATTCTGGCGCCGTCGTTTACCACGCACAGTTACTCCATGAACCAGAGGCTGCTCAAGTTGGCCATTACTGATTTGGTGTATCTTCCTGAATCTTCTGCCGGGGCCTTGGGGTCTCCCGGTCACTATCTGGTCTCGGTTACTACTCCTCTGTCTAGGGCCCTGGCTCCTCCCGGTTATTATCTTCTGTTCGTTGTGCATGGCGGCATTCCCAGCCCTGGTAAATGGGTGCGAATGCAATCATCGTCATTAGGGGATTATTAATTTCTTTCTTCGTAGATATTGTGAGCGTGGCATTTTTTCTTTCGTGTATCGAAATTAGAAATGTCTATTGAAACAACAAATATATACTGCCCAGGGGGTTGATGAACCGAGATTATTGGAAGTTAAATAAGCTTACAGAGAAATAACATGCTGAAAAAATGTTCAGTATATAAGCTTACAGCTTGAAAAAATGTTAAGTATATATTTTTTTAAATGTAATTGTATGTATTATTTTGTTCGTGTGACTCCATGTAGTATTGAGAATGGAAGTAATTACACATTTTTTTTATATTCAACTACTTATTATTTAGTATAGTCACATAATTGTGGTTGTGGTTGATGAATGTTGAAAGGCATATTTCTTTTGCAAACAAATTTTAATTGTCTTTTAAAACTTTAATTGTCTTTGAGTTTATTTCATTTACAAACAAATTTTAATTAACATATTAAAATTACAAATAAACCCTAATTTTTTAACAAAAATCTTAATTAGAATTTTAAAATAAAATAGTATGCTGGTATAATTTGACCCTTCTAGTGAAACCGAGCAAGGCAAGCCATAGTGAAACCAAGCAAGCCAAAAGAAGAACCCAACAAAAAATAATTTCATAACGTTTCCATGAGTAATGATGAATGAAAATTACCTCCTTCAGGAGAGTGCAACCACCATTCACAGTTAGCAATTAATGAACAATTAGAACCACTAACATGTTGATTTGAAGGAGAGAAAAATGAAAATAGTTATCAGAAAGGATTACCTTAGGTTTCACTGGCACTAAGCCTGTAAAGCAGAGAATATATCACTCATCTGTCTTCACCTCTGGATTTCGTTGCTCCAATTGTTGTATATGCTTGTTCAGGTGAATGAAGTAATCTTTTGTTTGAAGAAGCACTATAGATCTGCCCGCCTTCTATATCACACGGCAATTAGCAATTAATGAACAATTAGAACCACTAACCTGTTAAGGCGATAGGATCTAACAAGTCAAATTCGATACGTCCATAAATATTTTCTTGCTCCGTGTTTATGTTTCAAATATTACCAACAAGCTAACGATAACATTAATCTATTATCCCCCACAACAAATTTTACTTGCATGAACACCTGATTGGGCTAGAATCTCATCCGATCGAATTTTTCCAAACCTCTTGAACTCCCTTCGAAGAGTAGATGCGGAGGCAAGTTCTACACATAAATGGTTCCTTCCATAATCTTCTGGTTCTCGGCACAAATAATCTATGAGATTTAATTAAAAAATTGTTCACATCTCACCGTTTACATCCCTAACAGTTATGCGTATAATCCATTTGATGTAGTGCTTGCTAATCATCTAAAAGTAGCAATAAAATCTTGCATAGATATTAATCTTTGTTAATCATCTTAACATGACAATCATATGGTCTTACAGTAATTTTTTAATATGATTAGGTAAATGTGAAAAAGTAAACATGTTAACTCATGCATTCATAAATGCAAGGAAGTTATGAAAAGTAAATCTCATTCATTGATTTGGGAGGACAACTAAGAATATGTCAGCATCTTCAATTGTTGACCATAAAATTAAGATTTAAAATTAAAAGATCATTAAATGTGCCCATTGTCAATAGGTGTACCCCATAAAGTTGATATTAAAATATTTTATTTATTATTAAAAAAAAATTAAATGTCTTAAGAATTAGAGAAATTAGTAGGATAATAATTTTTTTTCCAACTCTAAAAATTGTCTTTTGGTACAATATTTTTTTTTTTCAATTTCTTTATGCATGTAATGTCAACTCCGTATTAAAGAATTGAACGAATTACACATCTCCCTAGTATTGAGAAGTTGAGCACCTATCAATGGAATAATATTTTTTTACTTTCAATTAGAAAGTCTCTCAACAATAAGAAATTTTTTACTTTCAATTGTTTTATATATGTGTGGAGTGGGCCCCTAAAAAACTATATTAAAATATTTTATTTAGGATGGACATTAAAATATAATGCAACATATCAATTCTATAGTGGACATTGAAATATAATACCACATATCAATTTTATATTAAAACACTTATCAATGTAATAATATTTTTTTTTAATTTCAATTATTTTCATTTTTTTTTACTTTATATATGAAAGTTGATATAAAATTATTTGAAATATTCTATTTATGATTGACATTATTTTTTTTATAATATTAATAAAAAAAATATTTAAAATAATGATAAAAATTGAACTTTATTTTATAAAAATATAAATTTCAATTGACAAAATAGAAAGTTGGAAAATATCTTTTTAATATTGTATACTTAGTATAATTGTTCTAATTTTCAAAAGATATAAATCAGTTGGAAAAATAAAAGTTGTTGAAAAGAAAATTTAAAAATAATTAGAAAGGTTTTATTTATTTATTTAAAAAAATTATTAAAAAACAATTTTTATATTAAAAATAAATTTTATATATATATATATATATATAT
>CBVK0101984766.1:0-26422 GCA_900067695.1 Picea abies | reverse complement strand
AGTGATACATTGTTTACAATACAATATACATATGGGAGCCAACGACATCCAAAACCCTAACCTAATGACCTAGATTAGGCAACAACCCTAATTCCTTAACCGTAAATAGAAAATCATCGACAAAAACCATGTGTCGAAAAACCGCCCAATAATGGACATGAAAATTGAGGTGACATGAAAAATGAGGAAAAAATGCAACACATTTCCCGAGGCAAAAAAATCTCGGGACGCTTCTCCCGAAACCTTGCACAGGGGGAATATCGCCCCCTGCAACCCCCTACACGCCCGGTGCAATGTAGTAGACACTAGGGGTAGTAGTGCAAAGAATATAACACATACCCAAAATTCTCCCACTTGTTGTTTTCTTTGCATACATGTGGTTACAAGGTTACATAGTCAACAATCCAGGGAAGCAATGCCCATGGATCCTCTACACCAAGAGAACTTCTCAATGCTCACAGTTTTTTTTAATGAATCTACAACATTCTTTAAAGTGTCCACCTTCATTAGCAATGCTTTCTTTTCTTCAACCATGTCTCTCACAAATTGATATTGAATATCAATATGCTTTGTCTCTGAATGATAAGTCGGGTTCTTCGCCAGAAAAATTGCACTCTGACTATCACAATCTATCCTTAGAGCTTGTTGTACCAACCCAATACCTGAACACAATCTTTGTAACCATACCACTACCTTACTTGCATGAGTGACTGCCATGTATTCAACTTTTGTAGTTGAAAGTACCACTATAACCTGTCTTTTGCTCATCCAACTGATTGCTCCTCCAAACAGGTTAAACACATACCCGCTTGTAGATCTCCTATGATCCAGATCTCCAGCCCAATCCACATCCAGAAAGCCATGTATGTCCAACACTCTATGCAACCCTGGTCTCCCTTGGTAGCACAATCCATAGCTAGCAGTGCCACACAAATACCTAAAAACCCTTTTTATTGTTGTCCAATGCTCCTTCCTTGGTTTTGACATATACTTGCTCAAAACTCCCATTGCATGTGCAATGTCCAGTTTAGTACAGGCCATTGCATACATCAAACTGCCAATTTCACTCGTATATGGAACGCGAGACATGTCCTCCTCCTCTTCCTATGTCTTGGGACATTGATCCACAAATAACTTTACACCAATAGGAATACATACCTTGACGGGTTTACATTCATGCATATTAAACCTCTGCAATATTGTCTCGACATATTTTCTCTGATTTAACCATATTTTCCTCTTTTTCCGATCTCTTTTAATTTCCATGCCCAAAATGAAATTCGAAACACCGATATCCTTCATGTCAAATTTAGAGTACAACTGAGTTTTCACATCCTGGATAATCTCCTTGGTTTTTCCTATGAACAACATGTCATCCACATACAAGATCAAATAAATCAAATGATCACCAATTAATTTAAAATACACAATGATCCTCTTTGCTTCTTGTGAAGCCAAGTCCCAACATATAATTATCAAATTTTTGATACCACATCATTGGTGATTGTTTTAAACCATACAAGGAATTTTTCATCTTGCATAACAACTCCTTCTTTCCCTTCATAGCAAAGCCTTCTAGCTGCTTCATATAGATTTCTTCTTCCATATCCCCATGTAGGAATGTTGTCTTCACATCCATCTGTTCTACTTCAAAATCAAATGCATCAACAACATATAACAAAAATCTTATAGAAGTTAACTTGGAAACATGAGAAAAAATCTCACCAAAATCAATTCCCTCATCCTCGGAATAACCCTTTTCTACTAATTGAGCTTTGTATTTCTCCACTTTGCCTTCTGCATTCAGCTTCTTTTCAAATACCCATTTACTACCAATGGGATTTCTTCCAGTCAAAAACTTCACTAGATCCCAAGCCCCATTCTTATCCAAGGCTACCATTTCTTCATCCATGGCCTTTTTCCAAAGCTTTCCATCCTTTGAATCCACTGCCTCCTTGACAGTTCTAGGATCATCAACAATAATAGACAAAGAAAAAATTGAATGGAAAGTGGATGGAGTATACCTTTCCGGTAGCCTTCTTTCTCAAACCGATCTCCTCAATAAAGGAGTATGAGGATATTCTTCTTCTGATTCATGTTATTCTGTAGAATTTGATTCATCATCCTTTACATCAAACTCTATTTTCTCTGGTTCTTCCTTACTTGGTAGGACTTCCTATTTAACAACATCCTTCATTTCTCTAAATACCACAATAAAGATACACTTTTCAGCCTTCTTATCTAGCTTACTCCTGTTTTCCTTTGGAACATGAACATAGGCCTCACAACCAAATACCTTGAGATGTGTGAGACAAGGTTTCTTACCAGTCCATACCTCTTGTGGAGTCTTGTCATCCAACACTGATGAGGGTGATCTATTGACCAAGTAACATGCAATACCCACTGTCTCTGCCTAGAATTCTTTCACTAACCTGGCACCACTGAGCATGCACCTTGATTTTTCCATCAACGCCATGTTCATCCTTTTTGTCACTCCATTCTACTGAGGTGTATATCGAGTAGTCCTCTACCTCACTATACTGCACTTCTTACATAATTATTCAAATTCATTCCCGCATAACTCTCCACCATTATCTGTCCTCAACACCTTAATTATTTTCTCTGTTTGATTCTCAACAAGAGCCTTAAACTCTTTAAACTTGTCAAAGACTTTAGATTTCTTCTTGAGGAAATATATCTAAGTATTCCTCGAGAAATCATCTATAAATGAGACATAGTACACAGATTTTCCCAATGATGGAACCAACACAAGTCCAAACACATCACTGTGAACTAGCTGTAAAATTCCTTCTGCCCTCATTGCACCAAAGGGGAATCTTACCCGATTTTGCTTCCCATATACAGAATGTTCACAGAAATCAAAATCCAAATAGCATTTAGACATACCTTTACCGTGTAGTAGTTGAAGACCCTTCTCTTCGATATGCCCCAGTCTTTGATGCCACAACATAACCTTTTCTCTAGAGATTGTAGGAGTTCTTTCTTCTTCAACTCCAATATTAGGAACAATGGAACTATTACACCCATCACTAATAGTACTTCCTTGCAACTTATACAAAGTTCCAAACCAAACTCCCTTCAGTAACACCATTGCTCCTCACACAATCCTGCAGGTTTCCTTTTCAAATATTGTTTTTACCCCTACATTTTCCATTTTTCTTACATAAATCAAATCTCTGGCCAATCCTAGGATGTGCATAACACCAGGTAGTGTTCTAATCCTTCCATCTATGAGCCTCAACTTGATTTTTCCTTGACCTATGATTCTAGTTGTTGAGTCATCACCTAAGAAAAAATTACCTCCACCATACCTTTCATATTCACAGAACCATTCCCTATGGGGAGTCATATGAAAGGATTTTTATCTAGATGGATGTCGGTGGCCTCCCACCTATTCCAACTAGCTCATTTTGGCAGTTTGTTTTCTAGTTTTCAGGTCCTCGACTTTTGAGGTCGTTTTGAGTCCCTAAACAACGTTTTTAGGGCTCACCACAACTAGAGTGTGGACAAAGTTAGATTCTGACATCATCATGTGTAGTCCTTAGATAGACCTTTCCAACGGGCTATCATGCGCCTAAAACTAATATCATATGCAAAAGTTATGACATCGAGAAATTGATGTACTAACTTACCCCAATGGGGCCCACATGCCTTTGGGCGCTTCATCTCCTAGGGTTAGGTTTTTGGATGTATAGGGTTTTGGCATTCCTATTTATTGTAAAAAGTCTTGGAGAGCCTCATTGGAACCATCTTCTTGCGAATGAGCGCAATCATCACATCTCTTCTCAGAGACAAGCCACCACTATTTTAACAGGCTTGTTTTCTGTTGCATTTTACAGTTTCAACACATTTTCTTATTAAATAGAAACCAATTTTATTGTATCTCTGTTATTGTATATTTTTTATCCTTGTGTTTCTGTGTTAAGAATAATAATAATCTGTATTCATTTCTTTCTGATCATAAAATAAAGATTAGTGGTATCAGAGCAGTCTGATCCTTGTCATTCTTAATGCATATTCCCGACGAGGTCAGGGTACAAAGAATTGGGCCTCGAGCTTGTTTATCTTGAGGAAAAAATATCTCACATGCCCAAGATACCTCTCATGGTGGGAGAAATGAAATACGATGGGATAGGAGATCCTTTCAAAATGTTGCTCGAGGAAGCCCTCACTCAATAGAGGAATGAAATGATGGATAGTTTTGCGCAAATCCTTTAGCAACTACCAAAAGGTGACACATATTCCTCAAGTAGAGGTGCCTCCCTCTTCAAGATACAAATAAAATTTGATATTCCCACATTTGAAGGTCAGATAGATGCAGATCTTGTAGACAAATGGTTGAATATGCTAGAAGGGTATTTTTCTATCCATAACTTTTCGAACAGAGAAAATATTACTTTTTCACAACTCAAACCCATTCCCCATGCCAAAGATTGGTGGGAGATTTTCTGTGAGCAAAAGGAAACAGAGGAACCCTCATTATTTACAGTTGTGGTAACCTTGGAGTCCTTCATGGATGTTATCAAGGAACAATACTACCCTATCAGAAGTTATGGTGACTATTACAGGGAAATCCCCCTACTGACAGGTGAATCCCCTCTTGGGCTCTAGACTCCTAAGACCAAGACAGAAAGGTGCTAACACTGATCACTGACATCCCTTTAAATCTAGCTAAACTAATGTATAGAGAAGAGGAAGAAGATGTACCTTTTTGCGACGTTTGTCCTCGTCTAGTCCGAGTTGAGCTCCGATCTTTAAGCTCTTCAACAAGTCCCGCAATCCAATCAAAGACAAAACATGTTTCCTATTCTACTATGATTAGCTTGAAACCATATATATCTATTAAATACAAGTTCATGTAGATAGACATAATCTTGAAGGAAATAGTCCAAGCACATATATATTAATGAAAACAAAGTAAAGTGATTACAACTGTAGATGCAGATGCAACAACCTCACCAAGCTCTCCTTGTCCAACCCCTTGCTCAAATGATCCACAAACAAAATGACTATGCTTCACTGATTATATTCCTTATGAGATCATAATTTTGATGCCTTCAATGTCTCCAATACCACTTCTTATGAGATCATAATTTAGGTATCTCTCTATTTCTCCATCCCTCTTTCACCATGAGAAGGCCTCCCTATATAAGCTTGGAGAGACCCAACCACCTTAGGTATTCTTGGGATAAGTTGAGGATCCTTCTCCATCAGTTGTGGATCCTCCCTAAGATCCATCCTTGACCTCAAATTCAAATCCAACTGATTTCCAAGATAAGGGGGTTCTTCCCCTGATTTTCTCAACAACATAACGCTCCCCCAGAATAGTGCACATAGCGCTACAATGCTCCCCCAAAGAAGGGCAAGGAGCGCTAGTGCTCCCTATCAGTGGGTAGGGGAGTGCTGCCCAATATTTCCTCAAAAAAGCCCAACGCTCCCCCATAATGGTGCACAGAGCGCTATAACACTCCCCCAAAGGAGGGAAAGGAGCGCTAGCACTCCCTCATAGCGGGTAGGGGAGCGCTGCCCTTCAAAATTCATTTTTAAGTGGTTTTTTCATGGAAAAATCTTTGTACTCTTAATCAACTGATTTCTTCTTCTTTAACCAGTCTCCAAGGGTGTCTTCAAGTGTTCCTTGTGATGTCGTTTGAGACACGACATGGGAAAGATGACTGTATGATGTCTGTGACACTTGCGACACTTATGGATAAAATGCGACTCTTGCGACACTTGTAATGACGACAATAGGTCATCATTGAAATGAGTAATTTTGATGTGTAACAGATTGCCCCCCAAAGTGAGAAGTTAGAAGACGAAAACTGATGATTGAAGTACTTTGTAGACTTTTTCGAGCAAGGGTATGAATGCGGAGAACCTGGGAGAAGTTGTACACAACCATCAAACAAATATTATGACATGTTTCAAACCCAAGGCAAGCATACCTATGCTTAGGTGATAAAGACTTGCAAGGTATGGCCGCCATAAGATACATTGCGGATCCATAATTATATAAATAAAAATGTATAGCCACCAAAGATACAATGTGGATCTATACTCCGATGACATGAACTGATCGTAGCCACAAAAAATACACAGTGGATCTACAAGACGACAAGGCATAGCCATAGACCAATACAAAGTGGATCTATGTGACAGTATATGTGTCAATATTCAAGAGAAACTCCGTCGCAACCTGGGAAAAGTACATATCAGAGTGATCACTCAACCCAGGGTCTTCTTACCGATCCCAATGTAGTACAAGCCTCACCATGTGAATATATGTCTTGATGTCGAACATGGTAGAAACCGCTTGATTACCGGTCAATGAGGTAAACCGTTAACAAGCACAAGGGAAATCACCATTGATGTCAATGATTCCCAAGGTAGCCTAGTACATTCCAACGAATGTTAATAAATGAGATGAAGTCGAACATCTGTGGAATCATCCGATCAGAGGTCAATGATGTAAACCTACTGTCGAAAGCGAGGAGGCTTGCCATTGAAGCATGCAGGTCCCAAGGTACTAACTTGTTTCTAAGTCTAATACCTGGATAATGTGCTAAAGTCGAAAGGAACATAATCATCAAAGGAGGGCCTTGATGTATCCCCCATCAACGACACGAAACTGACACAGAAATGTAAGTTGGTGGATCAAATGAACATGGACTGACATGAGTACTGAAATAAGATATTTGTGATGGTTGAATCTCGAGGCAGATACTTCCCTCGAACACTAAGGCACAAAAACATAAACATGATAATGTAATGGATACTGTGACTTTCGTCGGGTGACCCAAAGGAGTAAAGAAACTCAGAGGATTGGTTCAGTGCAGAGGTTCAGTGGGTTAAAATGTGTGCAGAGACAAAGTGTTGTGTTCAAGGGCGACCTTAAGAGTGACTTATGATGTTTTCAAAAACTGTTTGGCTTGCTTCCTTCAAATTCCCCCCCATGCAGATAGATGAGTACCTCTTTTTAATTTAATGAGCTCGAGGAGGGTAACACATGCTCGATATAACTCACCTTTGGTAAGTCCCTCTTCCTTTGTTTAACGAACTGGAAGAAGTAAGGGTTCAATACCATATGGGCCCTTCAATGTATGATTGTTTAACGAGTCCAGAGAAGGTAAACTCAGTGATTTTTCATGTTTAGAGAGTCTGAAAAGAACTTAAAGACGACTCTAGGCTTGTCCTTTTTCGTAATGTTAGTCTCGCGAGGCTGAAAAAGAGATAAAGTATCACTTGAAAGACGCCCTTTCAAACCTTTTAACGAGTGGAAAAGGAAGCAATATCACTCAACAATCTTTTCATGTTTAGAGAGTCTGAAAAGAGCTTAAAGATGACTCTAGGGGGTTCCTTTTTCGTGTATCCTTTACGAGTCCAAAAAAGTGATAAAAGTATACTCGATTACATTCTCATGTATTTACGAGCATGAGAAATAACATAGACTAAGCTCGGTATTGGTTTCATTTTTACACAAGCTTGAAACAAAATTAAACTATGCTTGTAAATTCCCAACGTAATTTCCAAAGTTGGGATACCCATGGATGGTTGGTACTCTGCCCCTAGAATGATAATCAAAGGTTGGAGACATGCCCCCCCAAGCTTCAATTCATTCACCGACTTTGAGGTTGTCACCAATTTATGTACTAGATGGAGAAAAAGGATAAGGGCGGATGAAATGAAGGTTCAAATACGAGACCTAACAAAAGACTCGACTTGGTAGGAGAGGTGTATGTTTCATTTTTTAATGAGCTTGACAAAGGAAAATAACTATGCTCAAGAGCTCCGGGTTCAATCCCTAGATTTCTGTTTCATTTTTTAACAAGCTTGCTACAAAGAAGAAAAACTACGCTCAAGGCTCTAGGTTCAATCCCCAGATTTTTGTTTCATTTTTTAATGATCTAATCACAGAGAAGTAAACTATGCTCGTAACCTCTGTTTCATTTTTTAATGAGCTTGCCACAGAGAAGTGAAACTATGCTTGTAGCTTCTTCTTGATCATGGCTTCAAAGAGAATAATGCTTTGGAAGGAAACCATGTCAAGGGACAAAACTTGGTCATGGCTTCTAAGAGATCTTCACTGGATGGAAGACTATGCTATGGAAGGAACACATGTCGAGGGTCACTTCATGGGTAAGGAGATCATGCTCTAAATACCCTACTGAAGAGATCACCATGTCAACTACCAGATCTAAGTAATCGGAAGTTGAAGTCATGGGAGACAACGCTACATAATTGACCCGTGGCAGGGGCGATACCGATTGCATATAAGAACCATTTAGGGAGGTCATTGGGCTGGTAATAAAGTTAGGAATAACGCATGAAAGTTAATCAATAGCCACAATTCTTCCATCGTGAGGGAAATATATCAGACGAAAAAAGTGGACACAATAGCTTTCATGGCATAGACATAATCTTGCTCAAGGAGTAAATCGAAATCCAAGGGGTCCTGGACTACCATAATAGCAATAAAGACAGTTTTCCCTCCCAAAGTTACAGGAAACGGAGGAAGTATCCCTAAAGGGTGACTGGTTCTTATTTTAAAAGCGAACAGAGTCTGGGTAACCGGTAGAAGCTGAGGATAACCCAAAGCTTGCCAAGAAATCAAGGACAAAATACTAACAGATGAACCTTCATCTATCAATGTTTGAGGAACGACCTAACCACAAACCTGTACTATAATATTGAAAGGAATGTGAGAGGGAAGACAAGGTCCAGTTAGCGCACCACAATAAAAAATGATGGCCTCATTACTTGGAGGGGGTTTCGTGGGAGAAGGAGAAATGCCCCCCAGCACGGTAGTGTCTGTATCAACAAGAAAAACTTGAGAAACATTGGGTTTACTCTCTAGCAGGAGAGTAGGATCGACTGATAATGACATCAAATTGACCACTTGGGTTGCATTCTCCAAGGGGAGAATGGGGTTGACAAGTGGAAACGGATCGACCGCTTGGATTGCACTCTCTAACGAGAGAGCGAGATCGACCAAAGATGGGATCAGATCAACCACTTTGTCAACTGGTTCAACTAAGGACGTGACCAGATTGACGACATGATCAACCAGGCTGACCGATGAAGGGACTAGAGCAACCACTTTGGCACTCGTTAGAGGAGGAGTGGGATTGACCACGTTGGCACTCTTCAGATGAAGGGTGGGACTGACCAATGATGGGACTAGATCAGTCACTTGGGTTTCACTTTTCAGATGAAAAGTGGGGTTGATCGATGATGGAACTGGATCAACTACTTTGGTTAGTGGTTCAACAGAGGATGAAACTAGATTGACCACCTGATCAACTAGACTGACCGAGGATGGAACTATATTGACCATTCCATCAACTAACGATGGGTTGGGGGAAATATTACGATAACCAGCTGGAAGTTGAAGATTTTCCAAAAGAGAAGAATCCTTGTCCATACTAGGACAAATGTGAGAATAATGATCACCTTCGCATAACATACAAGGAAATTTGACAGTTGTCTTCTTCTTACCAACCTTAATGTCACTAGTTGACGGGGCATCACTAGAATGCCCAATAGGGTCCGATGACGTGGAGGACCACATTTCTAAGACCTTGGGAAGACCAGGGCAATCTTGCATAAAGTGGTCACCCTTACAAAGAATGCAAGGGAATTTGGGTTTCAGATTCTTCATCTTAATCTTGTTGACCTCATCAACACTCCCAGTACTATTAACAATAGTTGGTTGCTTGGATCCAACATCTGATGTAGTTGGAGGCTTGGTCCTTTTTGGGTTCTTCTTCTTCTTCTCTTTCAGTTTCTTCTTCTTCTTATCAACTTGGATACTTTCTTTAGAGCTTTCACTAGGCAAAGAAGGAGAAAGGGGAGGAGACTTAATGGGTGAAGAAGGAAAAAAGTCGACATGAGGTTGATGTGTGGGTGGTGTACTTACATCTGAAGCATTAGGTGTAGCTGAAGCATTGGGAAGATTCGAGATCACCGGAGTGGGGAACAACCAAACCGATAACCCGATGGTGAGTCCTAGAAGACTCAGTGTGGCAATGTACGGAGGACCAATGTTTCCAAAAGAAGGAAAAGTGAAAGGTTCCCCGGGACAAGGGGTTCCTCCATTGGTACTCCCAGGAGTTGATGCCATTAGCACTGACTCGACCTAAGGTCCACTAAGTAAAACAAACAACACACGCTATGAATCTAAGAAGCAAACAATCAAACAAAAATTCCCACAATGAAACCACTAGTTGGTGATGAAATCCAACGTTGCGAGATCAATATAGGAAGGGGTAGGGATAGAGCGGGTGGATCAGTTACGTTGGTGACCTGCTTAACGGACTTATGCCTTGGTGCAAGCTTCCACACAGTACTTGTGGATTTACCCTCCAAGGAACTTGAGTGAGTTTGACCAATGTCTTTTCTAGGTATAATGAGACTTCCCTTCACCATCACCTTGTGTAAGATCCTGAATATTATGGATACTAAGGTCACCAACTCGCAGTCAGCCCCTAGGTGGGTACAGTCGACAATCGAATCCGAACGTATAGGCAGGATAACAATTCCAAAATCCTTTGAGATAACTGAGGACAAATGGACCGATAGAACTCCAGAGGACCCCGAATGGATTCAGAATTCACGAAGCACCGAGACCAAATGAAGACAGTTGGACCTCAAGAACAACCCCCAATATACGATATGACTACTACGAACGATTGAACCATGGAGGGATAATATTGGTAACTCTCCCGAACACGACCTCATGCGTAACCCCTGTGTGAGAGGGGGATCCTAGAAAGCCTATACGAAAATTTTATTTGCTCTCCCTATTGCAAGATGCTAAGTTTGTTTGACAACTTTGGAAAGTTATCCTTTCAACCTATTCCAAAGCCCTACACCTTAAGCTAATGTAGGTTTGCTAATAGAAAATGTAAAAAATTCTAATAAATTTTGTTTTAGCACTTGATTTTAAGGTTGTTGTTTACTTAATAGGTGTATGAGAGTGAAAACTGATGATATTATGACTCAATTCCCAAAACATGCATAAGAAATGATCTTTTCTTTCAATGAATGTTTATTTAAGGGAAGGAGAATGGATTGTCCTTTCACTGTCAAACACTAATATGCAATGACCTCATGCAATTGTTCTCAACCAAGAATCCAATTATAATGCTAAAATGTTCATAAATTTGTTCCAATATCCAAACATGAAAAAATATCCTTTTGTTTATATGTGAATGATAATCATCTTGATGTAAAGCTTCCTATGCCAATCAGACTTCAAGATCTGTGAGATTTAAGTAATCAAAAGCAAACTTCACATAAACAAAAACACACCCTCATTGTGATCAAACAAGAAACAAAAAGAAAACCAAATTCAAACAGGAGGAAATGCTTGGAGAAAATACCTCAAAGATCAAAATAAAATAGTGGACAGATCTTTGAATTTCCTTACAACAACTTTCATTCAATCAAATAAGTGAAAAAGTAGTAGATCAACTCCAAATCTCAGGGAAGAAGAGTGACTCAAAGTAAGAAAGAAAGATGTCAAAAATCCAAACAACACGTCATCAATTCTTAGAAATCAAAATGTTGGAGGCCAAAAACAAGGACACAATGAGATGGTAATAACATTGAGCAAATGAAAAAGAAAAAACTAGCCTCAGAGATCAACTCCCAAAAATGTTTTTAGTAGAAAAAGACCAACTCTCTGGTGTCAAGGGCACTAGAGCATTGCAATGCTCTGGTTGTAGAGGCAGGGGAGCGCTAGCCTCTCAGAACTAAAAAAACTTGCCCAGAAATAAAAAAAACTCAAGAAAATCCAGAAATTCAAAGTGTATGAGATGAATCCAAGAGCCAACAACACATATAAGAATCAGAGAGACATCATGAATAAGATCTAAAAGTGAGCAAAGGTCAAAACAAGACTAAGGAAGGAAACCAAAATTGAAAGCTTCTCTCCCTAGTGAAGTCACCAATTTCTGTTACAGGGAAATCCCCTTGCGGATAGGTGGATCCCCTCTTGGGATATAGACTCCTAAGACCAAGACAGAAAGGTGCTAACGTTGATGACTGAAATCCCTTTAAACCTAGCTAAACTAATGTATAGAGAAGAGGAAGAAGATGTACCTTTTTTCGATGTTTTTCCTCGTCTAGTCCGGGTTGAGCTCCGATCTTCAAGCTCTTCAACAAGTCCTGCAATCCGATCAAAGACAAAACATGCTTCATATTCAACTATGATTAGCTTGAAACCATATCTATCTATTAAAGGCAAGTTCATGTAGATAGACATAATCTTGAAGGTAACATGCCAAGCACATATATATTAATGAAAACAAAGTAAAGTTCTTACAACTGTAGATGCAGATGCAATAGCCTCACCAATATCTCCTTGTCCAAACCCTTGCTCAAATGATCCACAAACAAAATGACTATGCTTCATTGATTATCTTCCTTATGATATCATAAGTTTGATGCCTTCAATGTCTCCGATACCACTTCTTATGAGATCATAAGTTAGGTATCTCTCTATTTCTCCATCCCTCTTTCACCATGAGAAAGTCTCTTTATATAAGCTTGGAGAGACCCAACCACATTATAAATTCTTGGGATAGGTTGATGATCCTTCTCCATAAGTTGTGGATCCTCCCTAAGATCCATCCTTGACCTCAGATTCGAATCCAACTGATTTCCAATATAAGGGGGATCTTCCCCTGATTTTCTCAACAACATAACGCTCCCCCAGAATGGTGCACAGAGCGCTACAACGCTCCCCCAAATAAGGGCAAGGAGCGCTAGCACTCCCTGTTAGTGGGTAGGGGAGCGCTGCCCAATATTTCCTCAAAAAAGCCCAGCAGTCCCCCATAATGGGGCATAGAGCGCTATAACGCTCCCCCAAAGGAGGGAAAGGAGCGCTAGCACTCCTTGATAGTGGGTAGGGGAGCGTTGCCCTTCAAAATTCATTTTAAAGTGGTTTTTTCATGGAAAAATCTTTGTACTCTTCATCAAATTATTTCTTCTTCTTTAACCAGTTTCTGAGGGTGTCTTCAAGTTTTCCTTGTGATGTCATTCGAGACACGACATGGGAAAGATGACTATATGATGTCTGTGACACTTGCGACACTTATGGCTAAAATGCAACACTTGTGATACTTGTAATGATGACAATAGGTCATCATTGAAATGAGTAATTTTGGTGTGTAACAACGACCTATATACAAAATGGACCATACTGCGGTAGGAAAGAGACCAAGTAGTGCCAGAGTTCACAAATATCTTCCATACCTTGCGCACCAAGCTGTGTATCAAAGATTCTGAGTGACATCTGGTGCTCAAGTATCGCGGTGGTTTTCATAGATACATCCAGGCCGAAATGGAGTTTTTGGACATCTCATCCTTGGGCACGACCTATCGATATGTTGTCAAAATCGAGCAAAATATTAAACAAAAGATGCAACAATTTGGGCTTGGGAACCCCTCACATTAAAATCAAGTAAAGGGAAACCCCAACCCATAGAATAAAGGACAGAGAAAATACAGACAACCTCAGGAAATCCAGTCTAGGCTATAAGCAAAGAAGGACACCAGAAAGAAAAAGAAAGATACCGGGAAGTGATGCGACTTCCATAAGAGCCGTTGGCATAACACTGTTGATTGCCTCTTAAAGAAATCACTAGTGGTCAAGGTGAAAGCCTCTGAGTCTTGCGGGTTTTGACTCTGAGTCAGAACTAGAAAAGGGGAGACGAATCATTGACGTGGAACCCAGTGCCACTATTGCTACCACCAAGGTCCAACCAGATAAACTAGATGAGCTAGAAGAAGACAAGTGCCTCTTTCATTCACAGATGTGGGTAAAAGATACCCCACTGTAATTTATCATTGATAGTGGTAGCCAGAAGAGCCTCATATCAGAAGAGGTCATCAAGCAGCTAGCCCTGCCGACAATGCCGCACCCACAACCCTACACAATTGGATGGCTCCGCCAAGGAAGTGATCTCCGCGTCAGTCAATAGTGTCACTGTGATGTTTCTCCTCTCGAAGTTTGTAATGTTATTTTGGGCCAACCTTATTTATGGAAATGTCGTGTGGTATATGAGTCTAGTCCTCGCAGTGTTATTATTACTTTGAACACTAAATTGTACAGGATACCCGAAGCAGTCCTACCTAGTACTGTTTCCTTGATCTTTGCCAAGCAATGCAGGATGGTCATCTCTTAGACCGAGAAGTTTGTCTTCTTCATGATTCACTCTTAGAGCGATCAAAAGATTGCAGCCACATCCAAGGCCTCCATAATCGACCTCTCCACACAACAGAAGCAAGTGGACAAGGTTGTGGAAGAATATAAAGATATCTTCTCCTCGCCTACCGGGGTACCTCTGCACTGTCACGTCAAGCATCCCATCAATTTGACCCCCGACACACCGTTGCCCAATGGGTTAGTCTACCGCCACTCTCTGTTATAGATTGATAAGATCAACAGACAGATCCAAGAACTGCTCTACAAGGGGCACATCCATCCCAAATCATCGCTTTGTTGGAGCCCAATCGTGTTGGTGCAGAAGAAAGATGGGACCCCATGACTCTGCATTGGTTACTGAGCCCTAAATAAAAGCACAGTTAGGAATGGATACCCGATTCCCTGAATCGATGATATCCTTGATCAACTCAAGGGGAAAAAATACTTCAGTAAGATTGATCTGAAGTTTGGCTACCACCAGGTCCCCATAGAACAGGCAGATGTATGGAAGACCGCCTTCAAGTAAAAAAAAGGTCTTTTTGAATGGTTGGTCATGCCCTTTGGTTTGTTAAATGATCCAAAAAATTTCATTAGGATGATGAACGATGTCCTGCAACCTTTCACCAATAATTTTTTAGTGGTGTATCTGGATGGCATCCTCATATACAACAAGAATTGGGCGGAACACTTGTAGCATATTCAATAGGTTCTGCACACCCTGCGGAAGCACAAGCTATATGACAACTTGGAAAAATTCTCCTTCGGCATGGACAAGGTCTAGTACCTAGGATACATCGTGGATCAACATGGTGTGCGTGTGGATCCAGCTAAGATCTAGGTCATCCGTGACTGGCCAGTCCCAACCAAACTCACTGAGCTTTAGAGCTTCTTAGGTATTGCTAATTTCTATCGCACGTTCGTGTTTGGATTCTTCCATATTGCATGGGCCCTCAGCCAAGTAACTAAAGGTGGTGGTAGGGAAAAAATTGTGTGGGGCCTATCCCAACAACAAGCGTTCAATGATTTAAAGCAACGCTTTTGCTCATCCCTAGTACTTTCATTATTGGACCTGCAACAACCCTTTGAGATCGAGACATATGCTTCAGAGTATATTGTGGGCATAGTTCTCACTCAGTATGGCCACCCCGTGGCCTATCATAGTGAGACATTATCAGATGTTGTCCGTAAGTACCCTACTTACGACAAAGAAATGTACTCCATTGTGCAAGCTTGATGCTAGTGGAGACATTACATTCTTGTGAAGGAGACAATCATCCACACGGATCATAAGCCACTGCAGTTCATGCATACACAAGGCAAATTGTAGAATGACCACCATCATAAGTGGTCCACATACTTGCAGCAGTTCCACCTCAACATCAAGTATAAAATAAGAAGTACCAACCGAGTCACTGATATCCTTAGTCGACCTCCAGTTGCGGAACTCACCATGGTGCTAGACTCTTGTAACCACGAGACCTCTGGATGGACCCACCTCTATGATACAGACCCTGACTTCGCCACCACATACCAAATGTTGGGTGCAAACTTAGTTGTCGCTAATTTCCATCTTCATGATGGTTTGTTGTGTCATCTGCCATATATGCGTTCCATCAAGCGAGAGAGTGAAGTTGATTTGGGAATCCCACTACAGTCGGGTGTCCAGACACTTCGACGTCAAAAAGACAGTGGCAGTGTTGCAGAAACATTTCTACTGGCTGAAACTTCGACAGGATGTCAACAAGTATATCAGGTCCTACACTTCCTGCACTATTTCCAAACCAACCACTAAGAAACAGAGATTGTACACCCCCCTACCTACTCCTAAAAGGCCATGGGAATCAATATCAATGGACTACATGTCAGGCCTTTTGTCCACCAAGAGGGGAAATGAATGTGTTTTTGTGGTTGTTGATCACTTTTCCAAGATGGCGATCCTTACCACCCTGCAGCTATACAATTCCAAGCTGCAGCTATACAATTCCACAATTAGAGGTATTCAATTAGATGATTGTGCATATCTTGCAGCTATATAATTCCAAGCACCCCCACACATGGGATGAGAGTCTTCCCTGTGTTCAACATAGCTACAACCAAGCCCTACATAGCTCAACCGACCACAACCCCTTTCAGGTTGGGTTGGGATTCCAACCATTGAGTCCCATGGATGTTGCACTACCCCTTGCGGCCACCCCCACCGATTCATCACCTGCTCCAACTAAAGATGACAAAGCCTCCCAGTTCATTGAGTGGATCCAACACATCCACCAACAGGTTCAAGATATTTTATAGAAGTCCAATGCCAAGTACAAGTAGTGCCATGATCAACACTGGGTGCCACATAAGTTTCAGGTGGGAGACAAAGTGTGCTTTCACTTACAGAAAGAACACCTTACATGGCCCCATCGGAAGATTCACTCACTCCGTTATGGACCTTACACCATCACCAAGGTTGTGGGTGACAATTCTTTTGAGCTCAACATTCCCCCTTTCCTTGGCTTGCACCCAGTGTTCAATGTGGATCTCCTTGGGCCATATTTCCCACCATTATTGGACACCTCAGAGATAACATAATAGTTGACACCAACATAGCTCAACCCTGACTACATGCAACAAAAATCCAATGATCAAATTGTGGACACACAGGTCAAGGGCACTCGCCAGCAAAGGATCCAACTTTATTGAGTTGTCAAAGAAAAACATCTCCTGCACCAATGCAAGTGGCTCACTCGGGGCCAAATTCAACAGAAATTTCCTCATGTGATGTGATGGAGACCATTGATTCCTAAGGGGGGAGGATTGATCCAGATGGATTTCGGTGGCGTCCCATCTATTCCAACTGGCTCATTTTGGCAGTTTTCCAGTTTGACAATTTTTTTTCTAGTTTTTGGGTCTCTGACTTCTGGGGTCGTTTTGAGGCCCTAAACAACATTTTTAGGGCTTGCCACATTTATATTGTAGATGAAATCAATTTTTGATGACAACATGTGTAGTCCTTGGATAGACCTTTCCAACGGGTTATTGTGCGCCTAAAAGGGATATCGTATGCAAACGTTACAACCCCGGGAAGTTGATGTACTAACTTACCCCAACGGGGCCCACATGACTTTTGGCGCTTCATATCCTAGGGTTAGGTTTTTGGATGTCTAGGGTTTTGGCATTCCTGTTTATTGTAAAAAGGCTTGGAGAGCCTCATTGGAACCATCTTCTTGCGAATGAGTGTAGTCATCACATCTCTTCTCAAAGATAAGCCGCCACCATTCTATCAAGCTTGTTTTCCATTGCATTTTACAGTTTCGACACATTTTCTTGTTGAATAGAAACCAATTTTACTGTATCTCTATTATCCTTGTGTTTATGTGTTAAGAATAAGAATAATCTGTATTCATTTCATTATGCTCATAAAATTCGGATCAGATGCACTTGAGTCAACCAACCATGCCTCATGATCTGCATGTGTGCTTGAAGAATCCAAGTACACATCCCGTCCTTCTTCCTTGGAGGTCTTTTCTTTTGTAGGAGATTCTTTAGATCCCTTCTTTTTCTCAACTTTGGATCTACACTGCTTCTTGTAGTGTCATTCTTTTCCACATCTCCAACATACCTTTACAAACTTTCGAGGAGACTTAGATCTTCCCTTAGACTTAGATCTCCCACTTGAGGACTTAGATCTATTTATTTCCTGGGAGCATCCTCTTGCAAATAATGCATCTGTGCTTTGTCCTTCCATGTTCTTCCATCTCATCTCCTCCGACAACAAGGATCATCAAACTTCAAGGTAGTTGTATTACTACCTATGTCCATAACCAAACTATCCCACGAGTCCAGTAAAGAGCACAATAAACTGATACACTTATATTCATATGAAATTTTAATCTCAACATATACTAATTGACTTACCACAGTATTGAATGCGTTCAAATTCTCTGCCACCGAGTCTCAATCTCTCATCCTCAGGTTATACAACTTCTTTCTTAGGAAAAATTTATTTGCTAGGGACCTAAACTGATACAACTTCCCCAACTTATCCCATAAATATTTGGTTGTAGCTTCCTTTGACTCATTCAATAATACTGAATCTGAGAGACACAGTCGGATAGTGCTCTTTGCCTTCCGATCCAACTTTTTCCAGTCACTTGTTGAAGTTCCAGTAGGTGCAGTACCTGGATCCACCGCAATCCACCGATCTCTGTCTACCAACTAATCTTCCATCTTGAGCTTCCACAACGTAAAACTTTTCCCATTAAACTTCTCGAGCTTCATTTTCAAACTGCTCGCCATTTATTTTCACCTAAAAAATGAATACCACAGATCTCCCACTGTAACAATTCTTATCATAGTCCTAAGCCAAACCCTTGACCACAAAGGCGTTCCCCTGAAGCCAACAAAGCTCTGATACCAAATGTATATTTTAACCTTGTACAATATTTTACAACAAACATATTTTCAATAAAAGAATAGAAAAGATACAATGGAAAATACACACAATACACAGATATTTTTCCCCTGGAAACCAAAACCGGGAAAACCAACATATTCTATATTCATTCATAGTGATACACTGTTTACAATATAGTATACATATGGTATCCAACGACATCCAAAAACCTAACCCAATGACCTGGATTAGTCAACAACCCTAATTCCTTATCCGGAAATAGAAAACCATCGGCAAAAACCATGTGCCGAAAAACTTCCCAACAATAGACACGAAAATCGAGGTGACACAAAAAACGATGAAAAAATACAACACGTTTCTCGAGGCAAAAAAATTTCTCAGGGGCACTGCCCTCGAACCCCCGAGTAGGGGGGATATCACCCCCCTGCAATTCCTAAAAGAAGGGCCTAGTGTTCCCCCCTCAAACCCCCTTACACGCCCTGCACAACGTAGCAAACACTAGAGCTAGTCGTGTAAAGAATATAACACATACCCAAACAGTATGTGGTTAGGGTTAGACACGTATTTCTTTAATAATGACACATGAAATATATTATTCACTCTCATGGATGCAGGAAATGCTAGCATGTATGAAACTAACCTTATCTCTTCTAAGATCTCAAAAGGTCCACAACATCTTGCTGCCAACTTTGGACAACTTCTTAATCTTAGCGCACTTCTTTTCACCTTCAGTTTTAAAATCACATGTTCATCCACTTTAAAATATCTGAATTTTTTTTTTCTTGTCTGCATAACTTTTCTGCTTGTCTTGAAAAGCCTTTAAATTATGCTCGATATTTTCCATTTCCTCTTCCATTTCCTTCAATAAATTTGGCCAAATAATTGCTCTGTTTGCTAGATTATCCCAACTCACTGGCGTGTTACACTTCCTACCATACAATGCTTCAAATGGTCTCATTTTCAATGAGTCTTGATATCCATTATCGTAAGGAAATTCCACTAAGTGGATATAATCCTCCCACTTTGATGGTTGGTCCATCACATACATTCTGAGCATGTCCTCAATTATTATGTTAGTCCTCTTTATTTTCTCATCTGACCTTGGGTGATATGCAATACTGAGATTTAAATTTGTCCCAAAGCCTTTGAACAAACCTTTCCAAAAATTGGATGTAAACTTGGGATCTCTATCTCAAACAATTTCCCTTGGTACTCCATGTAGCTTGGCAACTTCGTTCATGTAGATTTTTGCAATATTTGTTGCCTTGTGTACAATATTTACTAGAATAAAATGTGCTTCCTTAGTTAATTTATCCATCACCACCATGATGGAATCATGCTGCTTCATTATTCTAGGAAACTTTGTAATAAAATAAACTATAACTACTTCACACTTCCATTCTGTAATGGGTAATGGATGTAATAGCCCCGATAGATGTATTTGTTCGTTCTTCACCTTTTGGCATTCTAGACATTTGACTATGTAATTAGCCACTTCTTCCTTTATTCTGGGACAAAAAAATTGTTTCTTACAACTACAATTGTTTTCTAATATCCTGGGTGCCAAACATATGGCACATTGTGCATTTCCCTCATCATTGTATTTTTCAGCTCATTGAAATTCGACACATATACTTTTCCTTTGAACATGAGAATTCCATCTTCTTTTAGCTCAACGTCTTTAAATTTTTGTTGTAAATTGCCTTGCTGTAATGTTTCTTTTATTTGTAAATATTGTTGATCTGAGTTTGTTGCTTCAATAATTTTATCTTTTATATCAGTCTTGTACATGTTGATGGATGCAATATGCATCTCATGTTCTCTCCTATTGAGTGCATTAGCCACTTGATTTTCTTTTCCTTTGATGTGCTTAATTTCAAATTCATACTCACTAAGAAATTCCAACCATCTGGTTTTCCCAACATTTAATGTGGGATGTCCAAAAAAATGTTTCAGACCACAATGGTTTTTCCTTAACTCAAATTTCCTCCCCATGAGGTAATGTCTCCACATTTTCATCACATGATCAATGGATGCTAATTCTAGATCATGGGTAGCATAATTTATTTCATGCTCTTTTAATTTTCGGGACTCATAGCATAACACATAATCTTTTTTGTGTGAGGACTCCACCGAGCCCTTCCTTGCATGCATAAGTTCACACAACAAAGTCTTCATCTAGATCTGCAATCTTCAATATTGGCGCACTTGTCAATATGAATTTCATTTGTTGAAAAATTTCTTCACATTTGGGAGTCCATTCAAATTTCACTCCCTTCTTTTACAAAGAAGTGACCGAGCTTGCAATCTTTGTGAATCCTTTTATGAATCTTCTGTAATACCCTGCAAGACCCATGAATGATCTGACCTATGTCACATTTATTGGTGTTGACCATCCTCTAATGGCCTGTATCTTCTCAACATCCATTGTTATCCTATTTGCTGAAATAATATGCTCTAAGTAGTGAATCTTCTTTTGATAAAATATGCACGTACTTAGCTTGGCATACAACTTATGCTCTCTTAAAACTTTTCGCACCATTCTTAAAGTTTTCTCATGTTCCTCCTCTATCTTTGAGTATATGGGTATATCATTCATGAACACAATTACAAACTTGTCCAGGTATTCCCTGAACACTCCATTCACCAGGAACATGAAAACAACCGGGGCATTTGATATCTTGAATGGCACTACCATTAATTCATAATGTCCATGTCTTGTCCTAATTTATATCTTGTTGATATCCTCTTCCTTTATCCTCACTTGATGATAACCTGATCTCCAGTAAATCTTGGAAAATATTCTTGCACCTTTTAGTTTATCAAATAAATCATCAAACCTTGGAAAAGTATATTTGTTCTTTATGGTGACCTTATTCAGCTGTCTAAAATCAATACACAACCTTAAGGTTCCATATTTATTCTTCACAAATAACATCGAGGATCCCCAAGGTGACACACTTGGGCGTATATACCACTTTTTTAACAACTCTTCAAGCTGCATATGCAACTCCTTCAATTCAGGTGTGCCCATTATGTATGGTGTCTTGGACATTAGGGCAGTTCCTGGTACCAAATCAATAGAGAAGTCAATGTCTCTCTTTGGTGGTAGTCCTGAGATATCTCCAAAAACATCTTCAAAATCAGTCAAGACCAGATGGTCTTCAATGCTTGACACTTTATCTCTGGCTTCCTCTTCAATATGGGCATAAAAAATCTGACATTCCTTCTTGGAACTATTTTTCAATTGCATAGCTGAAATTTCTCTAACAACTACAACTCTTGGGATTCCTTGAATCGCTCCTTGCTTCCCTTCTTCATCAAGACATGTGATTCTATTGTTGTAGCAGTTTAGGACAACATGGTGTTTTTATAACCAATCCATGCCAATTAGACAATCATATGAACCCGATGGTACATCTACCTTTGTGTTGAGTCCATTCATGTCTATTGGACAATCTTTAACTAACTCATTGATTTTCTTCTTAGCCCTTGTGGCTAACTAAACTAACCAAGATTTCTTATGCTTACTCCATTACAAGTGAAATATTTCAACAATGTTAGAGTTTATGTAACTATGGTTAGCTCCATAATCAATTAAAATTACTATGGGATGGTTATTAATCTTACCTTCCACTTTGATCATGGAGGATTGATATTCTACTTGCTTGATGTCCAAGGCCTCATAAATCCTTGGCATGTTTACTCTCATGTCTTCAACTATTTCAACGTCTTGAATGGTGTGGAAATTCCTCACTCTTTCTCCTTTGTGAGGGTAGTCCCTATATAAGTCATTCTCCTCACATCCCGAACATTGTACAGGTTATTGGCTTGGCCTTTTCCCAAATGAATCTACAATCTTGTGCTCATTTAAGGTTGACTAACCTTGTTGATTTGATTGGGAGTTGTTCTTGAAAAAGGGTGGCTTAAAACCTTTCCACCTTTGATCCTTTTTACCTTTCATCTTGTCATTCCAAGATTTTTGAAAATTGGCCTTCCTCTGCTCTCTCATAAAGATGCTTTGCTCTCCTTATGGATTTCTCCAATGTCCTGGGTTATCATATTATATCTTGTCATTGTAGAAAGAAAGTAACCCACTCTTAAACCTTTGGATTTTTACTTTCTCATCCTTTATGAAGTCAACATATTTCAACAACTCAAATAATCTCTTCCCATATTCATCCATTGTCATGATTCCCAACTTGAGTTCAAAAAACTCTTTCATCATACTTTCACAATAATGCTCAGACACATATTTCTCTTGGAAATATCCTTTGAACTACCTCCATGAGACATTCTTCTTATCAAGGTGTTTGGCTTGCTTAAGATGATCCCATCACATATCTAACTTTCCTTGGAAATCGTAGGTTGCAATCCTATCTTCTACCCTTGAGGGGTAATCGTGTAGCTGGAAATATTTCTTCATCTCCAACAACCAAGCTTCAACCTCTTCTCCTTTCCTGTGCTCACCATCGAAAGTTGGTGGCTTGAGCTTCCTAAGTTCACCTTGCAAGATGTCTACCTCGGGCCTTCTCCTATGCCTCCTAACATGAGACACACTTGTGCTGCTTTATGGCCTTGAAATTCTAGTGGATTTCCTTGGAGAATGATGGTGCTTGCTCATGCTTCTTGATTGTCTATCATTCCCATGATCATCCCTTCTTCTTTGGGATATAGATGTTGTTACTTGTCTAGCATTAGTTGCTTGCTTGTAGCCAAAGTCCTTTTAAACTTGTTTGTGCAACATATTCAGGCTTTGAAGTATCTCTTCTTGAGCTTTCATAATCCTTCCATTATCTTCCCTATAGCTTTGCACTTCTCTATGCAGGCTTCTCATAGTTACAGGCTCCTGCCTTCCTCTTCTTACATTAGACTATGTTTCAACATTTCCCATGCTAATATGAAAAACTCTAGCCTCCTCCTCATGGCTATAAGATCCCTAAGCATCTTCCATAAATCAATTCCTCATATAAGAACCAAAGTTTTTTGTTTTTTTTGTACCTCTATTTCTGCAAGAAATGTGCATGTAGTAATTATTGTTAACACATGCATACTATAAAACATTTGATTAACTAGATTACATGTTATTATTCATTTCAATTTACGAAGAATGCAATGCACCGATTCAAATTTGATTCCTTAGACACATTCCTCTCTAAAACAATTCTCCAATAACTGTACTCATGCCTCATTCTGAGTTATGAGCAAAAAGTTACAACATTCAAAAGTTGCAATTTTCCACTCATTGCTCTATTTTCATTGTTCTTACATGTGGCCATTACAATCAAATCATGGAAACTCAAAGAAACTAAGTTTGTCTTGATGTTTTGGAGAAAATATTTAATGCCCCACACCACAAAAAAATAATTACAATAATTATTAATTTATAGTATAATTTTCATTTATAAAAGAATATAACTACTCATAAAAAAGATAACATCATGGGAAACTTTAGTGCTTTCGTTAAGCCCTTTTTAGCTTGTAAATGAAAAATCACAGAGAAATATTTGCTTCCTTCCTATCCTCCTTCATGTGACCACTCCCTCCCAAACCACAAGATTTTTGTGCTAAGAGGCACAATTTACAATCTTATGTGGGGGAGATGTGTCACATTTCTCTGTAATGTTGGCATGGCATATGTTGACAAACAATATCACTAAAAAAGGAAAAAGTAATAATAATAAATATACCAACCTGGTTCCATCTTAATCTTGGATTTTCCAAATGTCAAGAGGGATAAATCCTTTGAGCTGCAAATGTTTTCACAATTTTTTCTCTCTTAAAGAAGTTTTCACCTCAAGTGATTTGATCTGTCTCGATGCTCGATAGAGAAATAAATTTAGGTTGGTTTAAACAAGTATAAACATTTTATTCTCATTTTCCCCCTCAAATCATATGTGTGTGATGCATCCCTCATACATGTAATCACATAATTGGTTCAAGAGATCACAACAATCTTGTACTACAAATGACGTCCCCAATTCTTTCTCATTGTAGTCGAGAAAAAAGGTTAATGCAACATAACTTTTTTTTTGTAAATCCATGCTCATGAGTTTGTATATATCTTTATTTTTGAAAACATCTTTGTGATTTTCCTACCTACTTGTTAGGGAGTGTAGTATATACTCTCACAAACCCTTACCCTATTGAATTCTTACATCGATGGTGGTTGAAAATCTCATGATCTTTGCTCTCATAAGGATTTTACTATTGCTTAGTTTCCACCATCTGAAGGTTGTTGAAAATGAGATTTATTTCGATGATATTGAAGCATTGGAACCCCTAAAATATGAGGGTGGACATGTGGATGAAAAAGTATTTTTTGGAAGCCATCGATTTATGACAAAATTCGATGAGTTGATGCTTATTTTAAGAATATTATATCTTTAATTATATGCCTTCAACACAAATATAACAAATAAATAAACCACATTATAATGACTCATTTAAAATGGAGTACTACCAAGATAAATAAATTTAGTCGCCTCTTATTAGTCCCTGCCCTTTGGGCTATAGGGACTATAGTAATCCATTCGATATTTTTCTATTAATAGTGTACACAAACCAATGAATTTTTAGTGTTTCAACCTAAGGTTTTGGTAAATCAATAATTTTTTTCATTAGCATTTGCTTTTTTATCCCAGGTTTTAGTTTTGAGGTCTTATTTGGCCTCATAAGGAGGTAGAATTAGGACACGTTTTATTCTTTTCACGTGATTTAGAGAGTTTCAACGTTAAATGAACTAATGTTATCTCTCGGGGTTGGCATTAGTTCTTAAACATTAAATGTTTTCTCCTTTGATTCGTCGATGCATATCCCACAACCTAATTGCTCTTTAGTTGCCACATACACCACCCTGCAAACTTTGGTGACTTTGTCATCTTTAGGGAGCAAGAACACCCTACCTACATTCATTTATGTAGATTTTGTTCTCGTGGTTTCTTCTAAGGCCCCCTTCTACTCACGGTCTCGCTCGAGCTTGAGCTTTTTTCCTAAGCATGGCATGCTCAAAATTACAGGTATCAAAATATGTTTTTTTTTCACTTCATTTAACTCGTGCACAAAAAAATCCACACAAAAAGTTGCATGACTCAAATTAAATTTGTGCTTACAGGTAGTGGTTCAAAAATTGCGTCTATTTTGAGAGGACTCACCTCATTCCCTCTCTGGAGCATGCATATAAAATCATTTTTTCTACTGTAACTATCTGCTCAAAATTGTAGGTATCAATATATATATATATTTTTCACTTCATTTAACTCATGCACAAAGAATATCCACACAAAACGTTGTGTGAATCAAGTTAAATTTGTGCTTATAGGTAATGGTTCAACATATGGATTTTGGCAAGGTATTTCAATACCCTACTGTCGGGGTTCACGAACTGGCTTCATTCAAGAGATGGAAAATCTTGAGTGAGCTCAATGGTCACCCACGAACTGGCTTCAATCAAGAGACATACAATCTTCATGCATGGGGTGGAGGAGGGAGTACTACCCACAGTTGCCCCTCCAAAATCTTATACTCTCTATAACATTAAGAGTCTTCTAGGCGAGCACCCCAATGCCTAATATGGGTATGTTGGAGCACCATAGTGTTTGCATCATACAATATGTAGTACACTGGTAACTATAAAACATACCTACCCATCTATCTAAGATAAGATGTAGTTCTTTTCCATCTATCACATTAGTAAACATGCCCAAACTAAAGTAGAAGGAATAGAGTTATTTCAATCTATCATGGATTGGTATTTATTCCAAGAAAATGAAAAAACTGTTGGGTATGTGTTATAT